>JAOVVB010260638.1:0-19179 GCA_028570985.1 Heterobranchus longifilis
TCAAAGCTTGGGACTTTTTTTTTATAACCTAACCCTGCTCACACAACTTAATCCCTGACCTGTCTGGTGTGTTCCTTGGGCTTCATGATGCTGTTTGTTCACTAATGTTATCTAATAACCCTCTGAGGGCAGCTGTATTATACTGAGATTAAATTCCACACAGGTGACTCTATTTACATTTAGGCATTTGGCAGATGCTCTTATCCAGAGCGACTTACAAAAAGTGGTTTAAAGTTTCCATCACTGGATAGATACTTACAATTTATTTACTAGATATTTATCAAGATATTTACTAATTAGGTGACTTCTGACAGCAATTGGTTTCACTGGATTTTGGTTAGGGTATCAGTGTAAAAAAGGGGCTAAATACAATTAATACTACTGTATCCTTTTCAGATTTTTTTTTTTGGAACAATTTTGAAAACAATTTAGCATTTTCCTTCCACTTCACATTTATGTGCCACTATATGTTGGTCTATCACATTAAATCCCAATAAAATAAATTTACGTTTGTAGTTGTAATGTGACAAAATGTGGGATACTTTAGGGTACTGTATTATAACTTAATATAAAAGGGATCTGTGATATTTCACATAATGTGAACTGAATGTAGTGGGTACTTTACTGGTCAGAAACAAGAGGAACAAAAACACTGAGCAAACAGACACGCATCAGACCTCAACATCACATGTCCCATTAACATCATCAGTAGAGAAGCTGGACCAGCCCACAGAGCTCAGGAGCATACGGCAAGGGAAGCTGGGCTTCCTCATTTGGTCAGGTGTTGTAACGGTGTGTGCATGCATGCAGACATTGGTCCTAGGCTATGACCACATTCCACTTGTGAAACTGACAATAGGGAGGTCAGAAGCAAGCATACCACAACCCTAAAAGAAAAAAAAAAAAAATCAACGCAACGTGTTGGTCTGCTAGCAGTTCATGTCTGCTCAGTGGGTCAGATATGAGAAGAGGAAGCGGAAGTTACGTAGCTTTCCCTAGGGCGGCCTAAGCATTATCAGTGGTTACATTCCTGTTCTGATAAAAGGTCACATTCAACACATTTCTCTAAGGTGCGGTACATTCCTCCACCTACACCTCCCATTGCCAGACTGACAGCAAAGCTGCACAAGCATGCCAAGGTCATCCAGGCTCTACAGTAACGAGACAGTGACAAAGCTCTCTATAAAGTCTGAAGGTTAACACATGCACCTAATGAATGCTCTGCTGTCAACACGCCATGAATGTGTGAGAAATTTACAGTATGTGGACTAGGATGAAACCGTTGTAATTAGATTTTGTAAAAACATAATTGTATTTGATTCAGTACTTAGATACTACTCAAGTACTCAATTATGTTATGGTAAGAAGTTTTTTTTTTATGTTATTACTTGTTTACATGCAGTAGGCTTTTCTGGGCCTTCAGTATTATATTGAACAGTTTTTTATTATTTCACATCTTTGGACTATGGGAGCAAATTGGAACCCCACCAAGCATGGGGAAGAACATGCAAACTCCACAAACACTTGAACCCTCGACCTTGGATGTGCCACCTAGCACATTTATTTATTTATTTATTTATTTATTTAATCAGAACACATAGGGCTCCTTCTTATTTTCAGAATAAAACTATTCCAAAGGGCAAAATAAATTCAGACACTGAATATATACATGGACCTCTACACAAACAGACACATCATGCTTCACATCAAGACATACATACATTCTTAACCTTTACTCATAGTTTCAATTTTAATTTTCAGCTTTACAATAATTATTGACCCAGATCCTGGGTTCGATTCCCGGTCTGTGTGCATGGAGTTTGCATGTGCGTTCCCATGTGAAATGCCAACTCATTTCCCATTGCGAAATGGCAACTCACTCCAGTACCCTTGCCAAGAAAATCTAAGATCTAAGCATCTAAGAGTGCCTGGCGTGCTATGGTTCATGAGGTCACAAAGAGTCGAACACGACTGAACAACAAAAGATCAGACAAGTCGTAATATCACAGGTATGTCACAGATGCAGATGGTTCTCTTTTATTTAATCCATTGGACTAAAAATCCCCTCATTAAACTTTTAAAACATCACAACAACCCTATATAAAGGTCATAAGATGACTCAAGCATCAGACAGATTGGAGTTGTTAAATGTTTAACACATTTAAGAGATGTGAAAGAATTAGACTCAAAACCCATAACTAGAATATCTGCTAAAACATACACTTTGGATCATGGCAGTCTGTACTAAGGAAGCTAGCTACTGTATTTTACTACAGTATTTTACTGGTTTGTATTGTTAGAGTTATCACACAGGGTAACATTTAAGACAAGAGAAATAAAGTTATTTTAGCCTCAGCTAATTGCTAATATCTCATAGGTTAACTTGCTACTAGTAGCCAGCTAATTTGTACCAAATTTCCTGTTATACTAGCCAACTTTTGTGGGATGAGGAAACATTAGCTAGCTATGTGCACTCAGCTAATTTGTAACAACCAACATTTGACAGATGAGGAATGAAGCTTTTTTTTTTTTTATTTTTTTTTTTAAGCCTTAGTTAATTCCTAAATTCTGCAAAGTTAGCTAGCTATTAGGATTTTGCTAGTCTAGGTCAAAGTTATCTTGCTAGCTAACATTTGGAGATAAGACTTGTTTATTTTTTTTAGCCTTATCTAATTTCTGATTTTTTAACAATAGTTAGTTATTAGATTCCAGCGAATTTGCATGATCAGAGTTATCAAGCTACTGTAGCTAACTAGAAATTAGCAATAAATCAGTTGTTGAAAAGAGCCACCAATTTACATGAGTAACTAAAATCATGTGTCAATTCAAATAGATTTCTTTTTAGTTTGGGAATCCTTCTTGTAATTTCAATTGTCATATTTTAAGCATTTATTTTTGCAGCTAAAACCTTCGTTGATTGAACTGAATGATGAATTTAAAGTTGTTTCAACTCTGTATATTTAGATGCATAGATGTAAATCATTTTTATGATAGAATTGGTGTTTCAATATTAGTTGTGTTAACAAAAAATAATACCATGGTAAAATCTGAAGGTCTAAAAGTGGAAGAAGCGACACATTATAAGTAATCAAATACTAATATGAAATGATTACCTGGAAATGTATATTATTTAAGAATAGTAGACCAAACCTATATTTTTAATATGTTTTTATATTTTTATATCTTTTTTTACAAGTTGAAATTCATATCACTCACAAATTGTTTTCATTCCTGAAACTCTGCTATGGCAACAGGTTTTTTTTTTTTTATCCTATTAATAAAAAAATACAATTATCTATACTTGTTCATAGAGATGGGGGAAATAAAAATCGATTCAGGGATCATTTAGTATTGAGTATTTAGTATACGCCAGGTATTCATGTATTGCCACATTGACTACAAAATTCACTTTTTAAAACTCATTTTTTAAATGTATATATATGTTTGCATTTGAGGTGGCAAAATGCTGCAGTTCCTCGATAATCCTACTGGTGGTGTGCTCTAAACCATTCACACATTGTCAGGCAGCACAGCATCCTCTGTGGCAAGTTTGTTTAGAATTGTAATAAAATCTAAAAAATAAATAATACTGAATGTCATTTTTAAGATGTCTTCACAATTGTCTTATTTAAAAGCTATAGAAACGTAATCGTCATTTATTTGCAATGAATAATGCAGCATCACTTGATAAGTTACATAAAATTTATAAAGATATTTTATGATTAATTTATCTTATCTAATTTATTCATCTTTAAAAATATTTTACATTTTGTTTCATACTGAAAAGCTGCTTCGTGACAGTGTCCATTGTTAAAAGTGCTATATAAAAAATAGAACATAAATGAACTGATTAAAACTAGGTAGAAGGATGCATAGTTTAAGTGATAAAATTACTTCCTGGTTGTAAAGTCCTACAAAAGCAGGCATTGTGCAGTCATCAAATAGCAGCTGACTAAACACACTCTAAATGGAAAAAAAAAAGATGGGAAACTAACAAGTCAAGACAAGCAAGACAACCCAGACGACAGATTGTTTCAGAACAAACGTTGATAGATGCTGTTCTTTGTATAAATAAGAGCATGTTATCATGAAAATTCTGCTAAACAGAATGTTAGCCTGGGATCCTTGTTCAGCATGAGATTCTGCCAAACCTTTTAAATGGACAGCAGCACTTTCAGTCTTTCAGCTAAGTATGCGCTAGCAACATTAAATTCACTCTGATACAGATCTTGAATATTGGATCAGCATCAGCCCCAAATCCATTAACCGTTGTTGGATTGGGGCCTGCCTAATGTAAAATATGCATGTGTAATAAAATATCAAATGGGTCAATGTTTATGTTTTCTGCCATACAACAGATCCTGGATAAGTTTAGTCACCAAATTGAAAGTAACATATTTCTAATTCCCATAAATGAAAGAACGAGTACATTAGCGTTTCAAAAACATGCCAAAGGTGCCAGAATGAGAATAGTAGTGATGATGTCAATCCAAGTTTATTAGAGTTACGTTTTTGCAACCGCTTGCAAAGTGCTTATTTAAAACTGCATCTATAACTACATGTGTTTGCCCATGCCAAGTGTGCCAGCATACAGGAGCTTCTTTATACAGAAACAAATTAAGACGCTCATGCGAGTTGAATGACAGGACCAAAGGTTTTCTTGCAAAAAATTGCATCACAATGCCTCTGCCAACTTCTTCCCATAGTGCATCCTGGTACCATCTCTTTCCCAGGTAAGCAGCACACACACATACCCACGCCTAGTCATCCACATGATGTAAAAGAAAAGGAAATTCATTATCTGATGCTCACATGGCCCCTGTAAGAGCTTTTGGTGGTGGACATGACCGGATTTCGCTCCCCACGTGCATCAGTGAGCCATTTGGTAGGTCCTCACCACCGCAGACTGGGAACATCTCACAAGAGCCAATCTACCATTATTCAGAAGTGGGTGGTGAGATTTGGAATGAGAAGCTCATGATCTAGATACAGCATTTTAGTGCTACATTAAATGAAACCTACAGTACAGATTTCCTAAAGTCATTAAGAAGAAGGATTAATTCCTTCAATTGGATGTTTCTTCACTGGACTACAAATTAAATACTTATAACAGAGACACAAAATGTGCTTGTCCCAATATAGTAAGTTGCTTATCCCTGACCCTTATAAAGACACTATGCAATTACATCAACGTGCTTTTGGCTTTGCTACCGGACTTACATTTTCTCTCTAGAATTTCAAATTTCATACAGTGATGAAGACAAAATATTACATCCAACCTGAAGCAAATGGTGTGCCAGTCAGTGTTGAGGGCCTGCAGGTATTGTTCATCGTAAATGTGCTGTCTGCATCCTGCACACAACGGCAATCTTCCACCAGCTGTCAAACACAAACCAATAGGTATAAAATTATGTCCAATACCTACTGTCATGAGAGAAATGACAATAAAAGACGATTACAAAATACAAAAATGTAAATACTCACTAAAACTAGCCTACTACTGAACTAATATCCAAAATATAGCGCTGTGTATAACTCTTAAGCCACCATTTCCTCATATTAAGTTAAATGCCTTAGATTAAATTAAAGTAATTGAAATTAAATTTGGGTACAACAGACTGCAAAGTACCTAAAGATACAATTTAAAAATTGGTTATGTAACAACCTCAGCAGCAACCTCATTTCCCCTCTTGTCTGTTCCAACCACACAGCATTCATCATCACCAGTATACTAATCACCTGCCTGATCATCTGTCATCATCTGCACCTGTTTCTCACTGGCTAATGCCTTACATCAGATGGTCTTTATGCTTGTATGATTCATAGGTTACCGTGTGGAATAACAAACACAAACATTCCACTGAAACTGGTCAGGTACAGAGACTAGACTTAAAATATGATCCAAAAACATGGCAAAAAGTCTGTCAGGAAGTATGGAGAACTATTTCTCAAGATGACATGAAAAATTCCTGAAAGTCTGGATGCAAAATATGAAAACATAAAAATTTTAAAACATATCTATTATAAACTTAATTAATGTGAACTGGCCATAATTCTCTGAACAAATAAGGGATGCCTACAAAGGCAAATATTTCCTTCCTTAAAGTAATAATAATAATAATAATAATAACCTACTTCTAGGCACCAAGTTATTTAAGAAGCAAAGATTTTTGAAATATGGGACATTGAAAGCAAGTTTTTATATTTAAACCTTTATTTGCAATATTTGCTTCTAGTAATGACAATGACTGTACAACTCAGAAAAACTCTCGGAGTCTTGAGTAAAGTATTTGACCAGCTGATTTTGCATTATACTGTACATATAAAGAATAGAATATAAAGTTAGATTTTTTTTTACAGAGGTTTTTTTTCCCCCCAGGGCACCAGACTGCAAGATGCAATCTGTCAATTAGCATGAATGATCCATCCAATCAAAATAGAGAGGCCAGAGCAGAATAAACTATATCTTCTGAACCGAGTCCATTCCTTCATGAAGAAAAAATTAGCTTTACGAACTTTAAGTAGCTTTATAACTATGAACTTCTCTACTGTCCAAAGATTTACTCAGCATGGCCACAGCACTAATAGGACAAAAAAAAAAAAACTCCTAAAAGCATAATAATCTATTTTTATGTCATGTAAAACAAATGATCATTCTCCAGAAATAGATGCTGTTTGTCAAGCAAAGTTTACTTATCATTGATTCCTGTTTTCACATAAGAGTGTTAAATTCTGCACTCTGCTCTATTTTTCTGAAATTGACTGGCAGTCAATCGATGGACAGCTCTACTTGTTTTTCTGTCAAATGTTGTCACAAGCGCATGAGCACACACACACACACACACACACACACACGGGACATAAGGTAGACACAAAGGCACATACCTAAAAATAATATAAAAAAAAAAAAAAAAGCTAAGGTATTTAAGAACAGTACCAGCACTATAGTACAAAAATATTTATATATATATATATATATATATATATATATGGGATATTTAAAATGAGTTTAAAAAATATATTTACCTGTATTTAGTGATGGCAATGACTCATTTTGTACTACTCAAACAAACAGAAAAAAAGAAATGAAAACAGAAAGAAACAGACAGACAAAAAGGCAGGTAGAAAAAGAAAAACAAATAAAGAAAGACTAGAAAAAGAGAGGTACACATACAATCAGACAGTACATATATAATATAGACAGACAGGTGGACAGAAAGAAAGAAAGTAAGAAAGAAAGACATAATCTTTAAGGACTATAGACACTCATCTATATTTATCCATCCTTTTTCAACGATATCAAATCATTCATATAAATGGAATGTAAAATAAAAAGGTGTTATGAGGTGTCATTTTACAGAAAAAGAAAAAAAACCAAAAATAAAATATTTGGAACTTGGAGGAACTTAACTTTGGTTCATGAATGCTTTGATAAACTTTAATAAGAGTAATTCAAATAAAACATCAAAAAGCACACAAAATAAAATTATTTTATTTTTAAGAAACAAAATTATCTGCTTTTAAATAATTTCTAGATACAAATCCACAGCTGTAGATTTGTTATTCCCGCACTGTGACTTGTGTAACGTCATAGAGGAAATTAAAGGCGTCTCACGCGCTTAAATCCCCAATCCTAAACCTAATAATAACGATCGCATTTTAATCTTAAGAGTGAGGCGTGTTTATGTTAACTTTTATCTGAAGCCAACGCGATTTCCAGTGAGCATCCCATACGCCCTCTAAGCTTTAGGGGAAAGTGCGCACTCCCATCCCTGCCTCTCGCACGCGCTCATCAAATCTAAAGACAAACCTTCGTCCTCTCCCATGCGTTCGTCCTTCCAGGTACAGCAGAGCAACATCAACCTCATTCACCCTCCGGCCGGGAGCTCTGCCCAGGAGCCTAGCGCAGGAATGTCTGATCTCTTCCGCCCCAAAGCACCGAGCTCCTCAGGAGAGCGGCCAGCAAACTGTGCGCTTTCCAAATGGGACGCGGCCAATTCGCTAGTGGAGCGCTGGGAAGGGCGGCGGGAGGCAGAACCAGGGGGCGGGACAAAGCGTTCCGCTGACCAATCACACGCATCGAGTAGGCCAACCAAACGTAATTCCCAGGAAAACTGACCGGAAGCGTGGTATAAACGAGCAACATTCCGCGAGGATCCCTATGGAGCTGTAGTGCACTACTGTTTGCACCGCAGGGAGGATGGAGGCATTTATGCGCAGTATTTTAAACAGCAAGTGCTGCTCGTGTCAAGTGTCGCCTCTTATATCAGGAATCAGATTCGACAAAATTATATATAGGAAGATATATTTATAGAAGAAGATTATGCATGCATGTGTATATAGGTCTATACTATACTATACTATTTTGTGACGATCAGCCATAGCATTGTTTCCACCTGGCTAATATTGAGTAGGTCCCCCTTGCACACAGAGACGGGAATCAAACCCGGACCCTGGAGGTGCAAGGCGACAGTGCTAACCACTACACCACCGTGCCGCCTCAGTGGTGGTTAGTGATTGATAATTGGTGGACAGTGGTGGTTAGTAATTGGTATTGTGAATCGTGGTGGTTAGTATTAACATAAGACCCATCAATACATCAAAAGAGATATACATATGTATCTTGTTAAACAAATAAAATATTGAGTCACAAATTACAAAATGAATGAATATAAAAAAATAGATGTAGTGGTTCTGCACAGAACATTTTGAGGGACCTTCACTGAATATGGTTGTAGATGTGCTCTTTAGAAATTCACGTATTCATGAAAGAGTTTGATCGGAATTGCTTTTTTAATGATAAATGACCTTCAGAAACAAGCATGAAAACTGAACATGCATATTTGAATACAATATTGCAGAGCTAATATTCCATGTGTGTGTGTGTGTGTGTGTGTGGGCTACACATTTGCTGCATTTGTGACTCAACATCGTGACAGTTGGTCTCTGCAGTTTCTAAAAGAGTTTGGAGTGTGGAACACAGAACGGCGGTCTTGTGTAATAAAGCCTCTGGGATCAAATGGTGAAGGTTTAGTCAGTGTGTAACGGAGCACGGATTAACTCTTAACCAGCCTCACTGCGTCATGCTCTGGTTTGTCCTGCTTCCTGTGTGTCACTGTGAACATTCAATCAGGGTGAAGTTATCAAGGAGTGGGCACGATTTATTCGTTAGTCATAAGTAGTTAGCATGAGAAAGCTAGAGAGTGGGGGATAAAGAGGTATGAGGTGCTGAGTTTCAGGATCTCATCCTGGTCCTGCTGAAATCTGATGCTTGCTCTCTCTCTCTCTCTCTCTCTCTCTCTCTCTGATAAAGGACACGGCGGAGTTCACATCTCTGATCGATGCTGATTAGGGAGAGTAATGAGAAGACTCAGCGTGTGTTTAGTAGAGAGAGCAAGAGAGCCATGAAGGACATTTAGATGCTATAATACAATAAGCAGTGTGACTAAAGTAAACTCTGGGACAAAATGATGCGGCAAAGTTTCAGTCCACAGTCGAAATTTGAACTATTTTTATAGTAAAACCAGGTGCTAATTACCTCATTTAAGTAATTAAGGGTTTAAGTCACTGTATGAGGCCATTAATACTCTTGCCTTTCACTCTTACTGCCCCATTTGTCTGCATTGAGTTTTTATAAATGGTCAAAATGAGAAGCTCAGATAGAGGTCTACTGGGGCAGGAATCATGTTGCTCGATGCTCAGTGGAGGAGCAGAGTCCTGGCCAGATGATTACACATTTTGGTGATTTTGGTGCTCGGTGGCTTTCTAAAGCAAAAAGTTGAAATTAAACCAAATCAATCCTGAAGAAAACAGTGTGTCTTTAAGGTGTATTGAAGAGATGGTCAGGGGCAGCAGGATTATGTATATACAGTAACATCTGTATTCTAGAAATGCGTGTGTACCACAATGACCTGGTTTATCTCAAATAGGCTGAGAAATATTTATTCCTCATTTTTACAATGCCTGATTTTTTGCTGTAGTTCCAAATGTAGATGTTTTAATTGGCTTTAGATAAAGAGTCTAGTAGTTGGACTGTTGCTGAAACCTTGAATCCTTGGATAGTGAGATCCTGTACAGGCCGCTAGAACATACTCACAGCTGCAGGGTTATAAAAATTCTCTCCTATTCTGCCTGTAGCGTGAGTCATGTCCTCTCCACTTCACTTGCTTCGAGTTGATATAACAGTTATTAACGTTGTCATGCAACACAAACATCTACGGTTATGAACTGCTGCTGTTCTTTTATTTTTTTGTTCCTCGTGGAGAACCCTAAACGTTTCTAGGCAAGGCGTGTGCCTTTTCTCAGCGGGGTACGCATGGACAAAAAGCGTAACAAAGAAAATAAATAAAGATATTGTCTTTCTAAATGAGAATTTTAAACCAAGCTTCATTAGATTTTGTGTGTTCTGTCGCCTCACAGGTGGTTAAGTGTATCGTGGAGGTTCTGGCTGATGCTCTGAGCCAGCCTCAGTCCCTCCCCGTGTCTCAGAAGTGTCTGGAAACCCTCAGGACCGGTGAGATGTGTCTCTGTCAAATCTAACAATAAAACTTTAATATTAATAATAAATAAATACCTGTATATTTACAATATATTTTGATAAGATGAAGTTTATTGAATATTGGTCTGTAAAGTAACATTTAAGTCACATTTATGGAAGGAGTCTATTTTTTTGCTTTACTTTAGCTTCAGGAAAAAACACAGTATCAGGTTTTGAGCTGAATGCCCTTCCTGGTGCAGTCGTCCAACACTATCTAGGCTTGGGACTGGCATTCAGATGGAGCTGACCTGTTTTGGTCTGCGCACGAGTTTGAAACTGCTCACAAGTTTTTTTTATGTATACAAATATCTCCAAGAAGCATGTTCATGGGGATCAGTCAGAGATGCAGCTGCTGAAACAGTGAAAGCCAGTACGGTCCTACAGCCACCATGCTTTATGGTTAATGATGAGCAGAAGCGCTTTGGCTAAATGCAGTGACACTGTGATCCAGCAGAACGTTATTCTACACGATTTGTGTTTTCAGCAAACTCTACAAGCCGGTTTTTGGAGTTTCTAGGCGTCCCCGTCCTCACCCGTCCTCGTGCCTATCACACTGACCTTGCTAATGTAATACTTAATGGGTTTCATTTTCCCCTCGGCTACACACTGCTCACACAGCAAAGTTCCTGTGAGGAAATACGAGCTGTTCCACATCACTGCCTGCCTCACCTACACACACACACACACACAGTCAGAGGTGAAACACAATTAGAGCGTTAGCAAAATTTCGTGGCTTAGTGATGAGAAATGAAACGTGTGAGGACAGATAAAAAGAGTGATGGACATAAGGAAGGACAGAGAGAGAGAGAGAGAGAGATGTTATCTGGAATGTGAACAGCTGAGTCAGCACTGTGTGGGTCAGCAGAAAAGAGTGATTAATTGCCCGGCTTTAAGAAAGGACATAATTTTCACTGCAGCTGATTTACACAAATTGAGAAGGAAAGCGATGGAAAACTCTGGGGCAAGAAATACTTATTTATCATATGTATGTAATAGACATTATTATATTGATTTGTGTTGAAATTACTTTTAACTTCAGCAAAAACGACACTCACAAACACTCAGAACTGATTACGGAGCTCTTGTGCTGTCGGCGTTGGAGCGATTTGCTGCAGCAGCAGCAGCAGAACTCAGACACACACACACACACACACACACACACACAGAAGCAGGCGAGTGTTCAAGGAGGCTTTAATTTTCTTAATTGGAAGCAAAAAGAGCAGAAAGGAATGCAGAGTGGGCAAGTAATGCTGTCTCCATTTGGACCCGGGACTCTTCCAAGCATAGCAAGAGTGGAAGATCTCAACAGAGGGAGAGCATCGCTGTCTTTGCAAAGTAATAAACAAAGTGTGTCAGCATCAGGACAGAGACAGAAACCGCTCTGTGGATGCAGCAGGCTTTTATCCTGTCTCATCTCCTCTGAGACAGTGAGGAGCTACAGTGATCTCTAACCAGCCACGGTCCATTCCCCGGATTCACTGTAGTGCTGTATTAGTGGTATAGGGGGCCACCCTCACCGTACCCCTGCCCCTGTCCAGATCAAAGCCTAATGCTGTTGTCTGAGTCCATACCTTTGTAAATGCCCGTCAGCCCTTGTGAAAGTTCTGCTAAGACAGAAACCTCTTAGTTATTTGGGAATTTTTGTCTTTTGCCTGTGATTTACAACCACAATGTATTGTCCACTGGAAGGGTAGTACTTCAACATCTTAATGGCCCCTTTTATGACCCTTGCTTCATGTTCCACTGCGCTATATCGCCAGCCTACAGGGGTTTTCTAGCCATATATAAAACCAGTGGGTCTTAAGATTCAATTATTTTGTCAAATGTACTTTACAGCAGAGTCAAAAGATTTTTTCTTGTATTCCAGTTAAGAAGCTGGGGTCAGAGCACAGGGTCAGCCAGGAGACCGCACCACTGGAGGTGATAAGGTTAGAGCCTTGCTCAAAGGCTTAACGATGGCTTGTTGGTGCTGGCGCTTGACCCCCACACCCCAACCTTTTGATCAGTAATCCAGAGCCTTAACCGTTTGAGCCCCCACTTCACTACGCTTTTCTGTTAAAGTTCTAGGAGAACATGGTGCCCAGGCCTGTCTCTGAAGCATTTGTGTGTTTCAATCAAAACCTGAGTTCCATGGAAACAGGCACTGGTAGACTCTTATAGCATCTTTTTCCTCTTCTTCATCCACAATGGCTCGATGGTGGTCTTCTGGGACCATCACTTTGGGTCTTGATGTCATGCTGCACCAAGTGTGTAAACCATAGCTACTCTGAAAACTTTCATGCTTATGAACCGATTGAGCAACTCCCTTAGTTCTTGGTGTTGTGTGAAGGTGAGGTCTTCCACCTTTTTTGCAGTAGACCACTGGGCCCATCTGTTTGAGGATTGTGTACAGGCTCTACCTACTGGGCCAAGAACATGCCATTTACACTGGAGATCAGGGGGGTACATGTTCACCTGGCTGAAACTCATGGCGTGGAGCTGGTTGCTTATGGATTTGTTTTTGTTTCACTTGTGCTTCTGTTATATGCTCCCCTATGATGGGAGGTACCTGGTCTTTCCAATCCTGCATAATACTGGCATATTCAATCCTGAAGCAGGTCTCCCCTAGGCTTTATGGTCACATTTTGTAGTCCTCGTCTCTTTTTAAAGAGGAGGCCATCGTCTACAATTACTAGTGTGTCCTCAACCATTTTAGGGTGGCCCAATCAGTTCAGTCCTTGCACTTTAGAAGGCCATGCCAGTGATATTAACTGAAATGAGAAGGATGTGTGCAGGCATTTTGGGAGAGGAAGGGAATATGCATGTGAGTTCTCATCACATTGTGCATTTGTGGAAATTTTCTCACTATTAAAAATAGCTTAGATTTCTACTGTAGATTTTTTTACCATGCAACTTCACCAAGCGTTTAAGTGATCTCCATTCATGATGTTCTTCCAACTGCATTTCGTCCACAAAGTTGAAGGTTCAGCAGTACTGTATACTTCCAGGTTTTAATAATGTGTTCTTCCTAATTCCTGTCATTTTAGCTAAAATCTATGAAGTTTGGGTTTTAAATATCATGTGTCTAAGTCTTGTATTCGTCTCATATTAAAGTATATTAATGTACATATATATTTGAATGACACACTTACTGTCCCCTGTGTGTGTGTGTGTGTGTGTGTTTGTGTGCACATGCATGTGTGCAGACGACAGGCTCGTGACCGTTCTGCATCACCAGAACTTCCTCCAGGAGCTGCAGGACATCGCTGGAAAAGGTTTTCAAATCATTCCTCAAATGTCTCAGATGTTTGAATTCAATTAGGTTTTTTTTGAGTCATATATTTAACATCGTCTTCTTCTATCCCAGGAGCCAATGAGAGATCTGAGAAAGGAACACAGGAACTTTCTGACCATGCTCAAGACCTCCAGGAACCTCCAGGTGAAAAGAAACTATTTTTTTAATATAGACAATGTATTTATTTTAACACATCAGCATACAGCCTGGAGTTTGTTCCAAAAATTTTGAGAATGACGCACATATTAATTTTCACAAAGTCTGCTGCTTCTGTGTTTTTAGATCTTTGTGTCAGATGTTACTCTGGTATACTGAAGTATAATTACGAGCATTCCATAAACATCAAAGGCGTTTATTGACAATTACATTTGGTTTATGCAAAGAGTCAATATTTGCAGTGTTGATCCTTCTTTTTCAAGACCTCTGAAATTCACCCTGGCTTGCTGTCAATCAACTTCTGGGTCACACCCTGACAGATGGCGCAGTCCATTCTTACACAATCAATGCTTGGAGTTTGTCATAATTTGTGGGGTTTTGTTTGTCCAACTGCCTCTTGAGGATTAAGCACAAGCTCTCAATGGGATTAAAGTCTGGGGAGTTTCCTGGACATGGACACACAATTTTCATGTTTTGTTCTCCGAGCCACTTAGTTATCACATTTGCCTTATGGCGAAGAGCTTCATCATGTCACCAAACTGTTCTTGGATGGTTGGTAGAAGTTGCTCTCAGAGGATGTTTTGTTCCATTCTTTATTCATGGCTGTGTTCTTAGGAAAAATTGTAAGTGAGCCCACTCCCTCGGCTGAGAAGCGACCGCACACTTGTATTCTCAGGAATGCTTCACTGTTGGCGTGACACAGGACTGATGATTTGTCTCTTCCTCCTAACAGATCAGTCCATGCTGATGGCCTTCCTCACACCGGGAGAGACAGTGAAGGAGAGACGAGCAGAGGAGGAGAAGGAGGAGAAGCAACAGGAGCCTCAGAAGAACGAGATCATCACCAGCCCTAAGGAAATGAACAAGGGCGATGAGAAAGTAGAACGAGTGGTGATGAAGAAAACTGAAAACATTGATGAAGAGGAAGAAGGTGATGGCAGTTTGTATGATTATGTATTAAATTCAGTCAACTTAAGCTGAACATGTAACAGAAATTATACTTTAGAAAAACAATCTTGTCTCCTGCTGATGTAAACATCCAGTTAGAGATGGCTAGATAGTGGTTGTCATGGTAACAGTGTATGAAAAAAATTACTATATATAAGGACAGAATTTCAATATTGTGTTGTGCTTACGGTGGATGTGAATTATTATTTTTATATATTTTATAATAATAATTATTATAATTATTATAGCAATTAGTTAAACAGATGTGGTTACCGTGACGCTACAGCTTTACCTCTGACTCTTACAAAGTGCTGAAACTGGAGACTCTTTCCTTAACACGTTAACTAGCATCTGCTTTAGCCATCCCTGTGAACGAGGTGTTACTATAGAAACCATAGTGAGTCAGCATTTAACAAGTGCATTGATCTCAATCTGCACTACTGTCAGAGCTGCTGTTACAGAGAATTAATCAACACCTTCTGACCAATCAGGATCCAGGATTTAATGGTGGTTTGGTGTAAAGCAGCTCACTGGAGAAAGTCTGATTAAATAAAGTGGAGCTTACGCTGATGCTGTGGGTAAAGTGATGGAGGGTCGAGGTGTTGTGAGTGATGGTTTGTTTCCTTCAGCAGATGAGGCAGGAGGAGCTGGAGCTCCAGAACACAAACGTGTGGAGAATGAGGAGGAGCAGGGGGAGGAGCAGGGGGAGGAGTCTGTAGAGAGAAGCAAGACTGGTTTGGGGAAGCAGAAACACTGGAGTCATGGCAGAGAGTCGGTCCACCGCAGGGCTTACGGCCACCAGGGGGCGCCGCACCACTCTAAAGAGGTGTGGAAGAGCCCTGAGGAGGAGGAGCTCCAGATGATGGCAGGAAGAGACACTGAGGAGGGCAGCGCCACCAAGAGGACCGAGGTAATGTGGTGTGTAATGGGAAGGGATGGAGAGAGGGAGGGTGGGAGGAAAAAGCAACGGGAAATGGGCCAAGAAATAAAAAATTACAAAAGATGAAGAGAAAAGGTTAAAAGGAAGCAAAAATAAAGAGAAAATATAAAAGGAAGGAAGGACAGAAGATAAAGCATGGGGAAAGCAGGAAACATGAAAACATGAAGGTGAGAGAAAAATCAATACAGAACGAAAGAGGAAGATATAAGTGCTGAATGTGTAAAATCGAAGGAAGTTTAAAAAATGAGAAATAGAGAATTGGTGAATGAAATGAGGAAGAACAAAAGAAAGGAAGAAATACACAAATGACAGAGCATAATACAAAAAGAGGAAGTATAACGCAACAGAAGAAAGAAAAAGGCAAATCAGGAAGGTAGGAAGGAGGGAAGACAAAACTATGAAATAGGAAAATAATTACAGGAAGAAAGAAATGTGAAAACAGAGCGACAACATAATACAAAGTCAGAACGAATGACACAATGAAAGACAAAAAAGAAAAAAAGAAACACATGAAGTCGGAATGACAGAACAAAACACAAAACGGAAAGAATCACACGGAAGGAAGGAAGGCAGAAAAACAAAACAGGAAAAAAAAGAATTACAGAAAGGAATACATCTTCAAAAGAAGGAATGACACAACAGAAGAAAAAAGGGTGAAAGAACAGAGAAATTATAAAAGGAAGAAAAAAATTTGAATTACAGAAAATGATAAATAAGTAATTGCAGAAAGAAAGAGATAGAAAACAGAATCTGTGGGGTTTGATCCTGAGCTCAGGTCACTATGTGTGTGTGTGAGTGTGTGTGTGTGTGAGGCTTCCTCCAGTATGCATGCTGCTAATTGGATTGGCTAATAAAAAAATGACATATTCTGTATGTGTGAGTGTGAGTGTGTGTGTGTGTGTGTGTGTGTATCACCGCTGTAGCGCTCCTTATGGCACCGTGAGCTGACAGATGGAACTGAGACGCTGCTTTAGAACCGAAACACTACAGTTTATTTAAAATGCAGTGAAACGGTTTAAACACTCATTAATGTCTGTGTTTCAGCTGAATCTGTTCGTTCGGAGACTCGTGTGTACACTGAGTCAGTGTGTTTCACTTTCGCTGTGTTGCAGGACGCCGAGATGGAGAGTTTGGCTGTGATGGAGAACGAGTTGGAGAACATGGCTCAGAAGCTGCACCGGCTGCGACACGGCTGAAACTCACCGGCGTTCCTCCTGACCTTCACCTTCTGTCTGAAACACACACACACACACACACACACACACACAGACCGCCACGCAGGACATGATCTGCTTTAGCTTCAGCGCTGACTCGCTTGCTTAAACTGAAGAAAATCTCACAAAACACGAGAATACATCTGTAATAATAATAATAATAATAATAATAATAATAATAATAATCATTATAGAGGAGGAGGAGGAGGAGTTTATACACATGTGCATGCGTTCTTTCGATAATGCAATAATGTTTCTAATTAAATAGGATTTAACTGTTATTAAAGGTGGGAATTGTTTTAGAAAAATAAACACAGAGAGAGATCTCAGTACCCCGAGGGAGTGCACGAGTGATCAGTGCTGTGTCTGATGTGATGTCATAAAGGAGACACGAAATTAAACAAATGTCAAAAAGCTGCAAGTCAGGACGATGGGAGACATGAGTTAAGTCCAGGTTAAACACCAGAGCACAGGGAGGGATAAGGAAACAGCAAAGCTTTGCACCTACATTCACTGGCCACTTCATTAGGTACACCTGGTAAACTGCTCGTTAAAGCAAATATCTAATAAGAGAAATCAAATGGCAGCAACTCAGTGGTAACGACGATCTGCTGAAGTTCAAACCGAGCATCAGAATGGAGGGGAAAGGTGATTTTAAGTGACTCTGAACGTGGCATGGGTGATGCTGCCAGATGGGTCGGTCTGAGTATTTCCCAAACTGTTGATCTACAGGGATTTTCAAACACTACCATCTCTAGGGTTTATAGATAACGGTGCAAAAATGGGAAGATACCGAGTGAGGGCAGTTCTCTGGGTGAAAATGCCTTGTTGATGCCAGAGGTCAGAGTGGTTCTAGCTGATGGAAAGGCAACATCTTGTTATGACTGAGGTATTCCAAAGAGCATGTCTGAATGTTAAACCTTGAACCAGACGTGCTACTGCAGCAGAAGACCATCCCAGGCGCCGCTCCTGTCAGGTAAGAACAGGAAATTGAGGCTACAGGTCACATGGGCTCAAGAAAAAATCAGACAGTAGAATATTGGAAAAACCTCACCTGGTCTGATGAGTCCCAATTTCTGTTGTGGATGGTCAGGTCAGAATTTGTATTTATACCTGATCTCAATCCCACAGACTGAATGTAGTGTCACATTCATGTGATCTTTGAACCAAGCTTTGGTCGGTTTGGTGACTCCTAAACCTGAAGCACTCCTCTACCTTTGGGTCTTGGGGCAGCATGGTCTGTGAAAGTTCGGGGGTTTAAACCCCACCCCTGCCAGGCTTCAACTGTTGAACTCTTGAGCAATGCTGTGAGCAAAGTAACCCTATCTGGTCCAGACACACTGTATCCTGGCTGACAATGTGCTCTGATCAAAGCTTCCTAACATGTGACAAATAATTAAATCATAATCTATCTAATCTCATGTTCTGAAGGTTCACAAGGAGAAGACGAGAGTTCCCTCAGGCAGTGTGATTTTGTTTCCAAGTGCACCCTCAACATTCCCTAGATGATAAAATCTCATTCCAAATTGAAATTTTAATTTTATTCCTCACATACACAGGCATACACAATATGATATGAAGTGAAATGCTTGTTCGAATGCTGATGACAAAATTTTTTTTTAAAGAAAATGAAATTCAGTATGAAATAAGAGAATTTTACAAATTAGAAATATAGAGAAATATGGAAATAAACTTTAGTAAAAATATGTTTAAATTTACATTATGTACAAATAATAAAATAATGAAAATAAAATAGTAGAATAAAATAGGAATATAGAAATATAAAAAATATAATAAAATATAGAAGAGTTGAAGTGGAATGTACAGACCATGTCTAGTTATGGGCAAGATAATGTGCAGAATGTGCAGAACAGTGTGCAAGGTCGCAGTTCAAAGTTCACAGTTCTGTGTGCAAGTGTGCCATATGAGCAACGTGGTGGGTAGTGAGATTGTTTGTGAGAAAGCAGACCAGTGTGTTTAGTCCGATAGTGGTGATGTGATTGAGAGTCCGTATCGCCTGCGGGAAGAAGCTTCTCCTCAATCCCTCTGTGTTGGCCTTCAGGAAGCAGAAGCGCTTTCCTGACCACAACAGAGAGAACAGAACATTGTT
>JAOVVB010260653.1:0-19179 GCA_028570985.1 Heterobranchus longifilis
CACACACACACACACACACACACACACACACACACACACACACACACACACACACACACACACACACAGTACAGTGTCATAATGATGATGTATCTCTATGATCTCGCTCCTCACTGCCTCCTTGGGTGAGTGAGAAAGCACCTGTCTACTTGTCTTGGCACTACAGTCGTGTGACGACAGCCTGGCATGACAGAGCCGGATGCTCTCACATGATAAAGTGGGCCAAATATGTATGAGTGCATGGAGCAGGTGGAGACATCAGAGCACAAGTGTCCTCTAAAGTTAAGTCAATTTCCTCTTCTGGCATCTTATTAGGAGAAGAAACTGATATGAGAACAGCAGTGCGTACAGTCTACTGCCTATTGAACATTTGCACTACACTGTGTATGAGAGCCAGATGACGAAAGAGTTTCTATGTCTCTAACCAGAGACATCAAAACAACTGTGTGTACATTAAATGCAACTGATTCAGATTGGAAACAATAATGACTAATGATCGGCCCAGATTTTGTGATTGCTTTTTCAGAATTACCAGCAGTGATCATTGAGAAACTTATGTTCTGTGTTTGTCTCTCCTCCAGAACGGCCAGATGCAGCAGAGACTGGATAATGTCCAGAGAGATTTCATTGTCTTCAACAGAGAAAAGTAAGGAACCTCCATTACCTGCCCAACACACTCTCTACAACCAATACTGTTCATCTCATGGTGAAATCATTGGCATTTTAACTTTCAGTGTTGTGAAACTAAAAACATTTGAGAAACATTACTTATTTTTTCAAATGAATTTCCTCAAATACCTCACCCTCAGCTGCAGAGGGTACCAGGCCTTTATTTGAAGCAGGCTTGTATTAGAGGCAGGTTTTTATTTCTAATTCATTGTTTGTTTGGACAATAATAATTTAGATGAGTAATCCAGAACAAGGTGTTGAAAATAGTATGATTATTGTTGAATTAATTAAATCAAAAGTGATGGAAATATACATTATGCTTAGTTGCCATGCAAATATGACCGGAAGTTTATCCACCCTTGTTTTTTCCCCAGGCTTTTATTTGTTTGTGTCAACCACGCCCCCCAGACCATTATTTGAGACCCGGCTTCTATTTGAGGAAATACAATAAATATTGAATTAATACTCTGTTTGGTATGATTAATAACATGTTCTGTAGTTTTCAAGACTGTAGCCAGGCCTAAATTTAATGTATAATAAAACGTTGTCCTTGCTGGCTGGTTAAAGGACAGTAATAAGGATCTGGCACGTGTGTGTGTGTGTGATTAAGGCAGAAACAGCAACTGGTAGACATAGTCCCCCATGTTGGAAATTAGATGCTTCTGGAAGTAAATTAAAAAACGGACTAAATTAAAGACAAGTCAAGGATATAACACCATTGATTTGCATAAGTAAATGTTTAAACAGAGTAGATACAAAAGGCATACCAGATAGATACTGAAGCTTATAGAAGATTAAGATTTTGAGGAAAACAGCTTGAGATGGGACCTCTCCTTGTAAAAGACGGAGTTGGCTGTACAGTCGTACGCTGGCTTTGGCTGAAAGATTGTACTTGATGATAAGAGGAGGATAAATGCCTCAAAGATCAGATTGTCTGGGGGTTTAGAAATGTAAGTACAAAGCAGTTGACTTCAGAAGAAACAATGAAAACTGAAGTCAGAAAGTTCAATATGAAATGTGATTCAGAGTATTTTTGGGAGTGAGAAAAGATATGGTGATCAAAACACAAAAAGGTCAAACTGGTTGCGAAACAACAGAGAGGAAAGAAAGACAGAAAGCCAATCTAACAAGTAAGTAAAAAGAAACAAAAGGTTCACGCTTGTATTTTGGATTTCTATTAGAACTTGTTTACATGCTTTAATGTTCAAAAACACATTATTTGTCTCATACTGTCTGTCTGAAATGCTCCGATTTGCTTGCAAGAAAAATATGGCGCACCTTTGCAAAGGTAGTTCCCAAGCTGCAGGTATAGGCTACTCAGATTGGGGGGCGGTATAATATAATGAGCCTGCATGTGACCAAAGAAGAGGAGCCAAATCTGAATGACTTGTTGTATGTTTTCTGATCCAGGCAGCTCACAAAAACTGACTGTGGGTTGGTAGGCACTCCTGTAAATGTATGTGCACAAGCACTGATAAAGTGAGTTTTACATAATATGTCAAGGAAAATAGACAACGTATTAAAATCATTGGTGCAAAGCAGTACTTGTTTTCAGAAGGAATACATCCACTTCAGAAAGTAAAAGATCTTTTATAGGGACTTTGGCTTTGGCACTATAAAGCAGTCTTTCCCAAAGTTAGGGTCAGGACCCAAAACGGGTCGCGGACCCGTTTTTATTGGTAAAATCCATAACAATGTCATGATATGTTGATTCATTTTCCTAAATAAAATAGAAGAATTCAGCATCTTTTTTGCTACACGCTGGTCTGTTGTATTGAGTGTATGCCTTGCTGCTTCTACAGTGTCCTCATTTTTCAATGCAAGTTCATTATGACGTGGTGAGAAACTTAACATTGTAAATGTGCTTTTATAATTAAATAAATACATTTCATAAACATTTTAAATTCATGGTTTGTTTTGTTCTTTATCAGTAGTTTATAAATGCAGATGTCATTGCAGTTCATAATGTATTCTTGTAAGTTTGGGTCCCGGGGAGACACCAAATTTCTCATTTGGGTCTCGAGCTGAAAAAGTTTGGGAACCCCTGCTATAAAGTATAGCTTAACAATATACAGGCAGGCCAAATGTTACAGTAAATTGGTAAAATATCAAATGGCGAATGGAAAAGGTAAAATAAGTCTAATATTAGCCACTAAGGTAAAATGAGAACATGTCAAAACACATTATTTTTCTCATACTGTCTGTCTGAAACGCTCCAATTGGCTTGCGAGAAAAATATGGCAGAACTTTGCAAAGGTAGTTCTCAAACTGCGGGTGGAGACATCGTGTTCTAATAATGATGTTCTTTACTCAACAGGTCAAGGAAAGCAGTGGTGGACTCAGACTCCTCTGAGCTGTCCACGAGTGAGAAGAACAAGGCGATAGAGGATGGACAGAACAACAATGTTGAACCGGCTGCCTACTTATCAGGATAGGTCTCACGACCAGAGATCCCGATGTAGCCCCTTATCACTTGCAACTGCCCACAGCTTTGTAGATCAGCAATTTACACCCAGACACCTATTGTTCTATCAGCACAGGCACTCTGATCCGTTATCCAATGTTCCTGCACCACTACATCGCCTATACAAACACAAATGTGGTATGCACTTGTGCTTCACCGTTCACCCACAAAAACCACATCAAGAAGCTCCAGAACTGCAGGAGTGAAATGGACTCTGAGAGCAGCAGCCATGCCAGACCCAGGCTTTACCTGTCACTCAGAAGAATAACTCTCAGCAGAGTGTCACTCATATCATCACTCTGGTGCTCTAAGGTCTGCTCAACCTCTACTCTGGGCAGTGTGCTGAAGTGAAAAGGAAGTCACTCCCCTGCCAAAAAAGGAGACAATGCCACACCTGCTCAGCTGTTACGGGAAATAAAGTCTGACGTGGTCAGCTATGGCTCAGAGCTGTATGTACTGCTGCTGTCTTGGGCGGGACACTCAGATTTTTAATCTCAGCGATGCATTTTCTGGTTAATTGCAGTTATTTAAATAGGGTTCTCCCGTGCTACATGGAAATGGACTTACTGTAAGAAGAATTGGCATAAGGAGTCGGGCTGGCACCATATATTTGAAAAACAAACACTTGGGTGGACGGCTTTGTCCCACGTGATGCACACGACTTGAGATTAGAGCATGACACTAAGAGTACAACACATTAAAACAGAGAGGTAAAATGAGGTCTTTGTTTTTAAGACAGCAACCACAGATTCCTCTAAGATCGAAAACGAAGAGCTGAACTAGGGGTGAGCGATATGGCAAAAAATATCATATTACGTTTTTATCACAACGATCCACAATCTTATCGTGATTCTTTTTCATGTTGTTTTTTAGTTCTATTTTGCAAGTTACTGCAGTAACCATAAAATCAAACTCATTTCTCAATTTAAA
This sequence comes from Heterobranchus longifilis, assembly GCA_028570985.1. NCBI lineage: Eukaryota > Metazoa > Chordata > Actinopteri > Siluriformes > Clariidae > Heterobranchus > Heterobranchus longifilis. The sequence continues at coordinate 4,064 of JAOVVB010260653.1, forward strand.
AAAATTAAAACCCCACACCAAATTCTGTTCTTTAAATATGGATCACTTATCACTGTTACTTTTCCACATTTATCAGTTACTTCCAGTTTTCCCTGGATTTTTTTGAGACAAAAGGTGGAAAATGTGTGTCGTGTCGGCATACACAGTTTTTGTGTGCACCTTTAGAGTGTAGCTGAACAGTCTTTTAACATCAGACTTGGACGGCAGAGGTGGTATTATGATTGAAGCACGTAATGTGGAACTAAACTGCATAAGCGCGAGTTCAGTCCTGGACACTTTTCGCTGTTGGACGTTAGCAGCAGGTACTGAGGTTAGCACAACAAGCCGGTGCCGGAAGACTCCGTTTGTGACAAACACACATCGTTTGTCTCATCGCTTACTTAATGTCATTCCCCCGCTGCCTCCACACTTGAATGCCGCACGTAACATGCGTGCATCAAAGCAGTTGCTGATAAAAAGGCATTTATATCGCAGCAGCGCTAATCATGTAGCAGCATGCTGCTCCGCCGTTGAATGCAGAAGAAACACTGAAAACTGCGACTGGTAGAATGTGCACTGTAGCACGATAACAGCGATCTCTCTGTAAAGGCAGATCATGGAAACATTTTAATCATCCACTAGGGCTGTGCTCAAAATATCGATACGAGAATATAACGTGACGTACCCCTTGCTGATACGCATATCGATATGGATGCTACTGTATCGATACAACAGCAAATGCTGTGATGGCAAATTTGAAAAAGAAACATCGTCACCTATAGTGCAGTGCACAATAAAGCCAATCCACATTACACAAAGTGCATGTCTCATTTCAAAATAAACATTCATTTAAGCATGGTCATTTAAAAAAAATATAACAATATTTTATTTTCATTTAGGCGATTAATAACTCCGGGATTGGAAACTGATTTTTTTTTTTTTTTTACTTTAGTTGTGTGTTATGCAGAATAATAAAGAACAGCTGTTATGTATAGGATTATAGGATAAATGATGTATAGGACACGCTGATTATTCCAAATCAACGTGCATTACATTACGTATCATATCGTGGCCTCTGTATTGAGATGCGTATCGTATTGTGAGATTTTAGACAGTACCCGGCCCGATCGTCCACTGATCTAATATCGTCATATCGCCCACCCCTAAGCTGAGCTGTAGGCTTAGCGCGTATGGCTCACTTTATCATAGCAGCAGATACATGGTTGCAGGGGTCATTATGCTTAGCTTCGCTAGTCAAGCTAACAAAGACAATTAGGATTGCGACATTTGGAACAATGTCCGAGCTCCATCAGCTGCAGATATACAGTAGGCAAAACATGCTGCAAGTTTTCTTCACTCGGGTATGCTTTAAGTTACTATTGAGCCGATACAGAAATTTGAAATGCAGTTATTAAACAATGGTTTTAAGGTTAACCTTGAAGGTCCATTCTTTTAGTTTATATGAAGTTGCTTAGTGAAGGTTGTGGTAGAAAGCTCCGGGCACAACAAGTAGCCTAGACCTTTTGTCAAACTGGTTTTAAACTCCTTTAAAACAGTGACATTTTGAACTAACCTTTGCCTCAATCTGCAAATGACCAGCAGGGTCTTCAAATAAAGGATTATAGCTATGAAAACATAGAAAAGGTAGACGGTAGATGTTATATGTTCTGCACTGAACCTTGCTTTGCACATGCTTCTTCATCAACTGTAGCATTTATGCACAGAGAGACAAAAAAAATCTAAAGCTGTGAGTGACTACTTATTCCCTTAGGGATGGTTTTATAGACAAAAATTAAGCTGAGTCCTAGATAAGATTTATTTTTCAGTTACTGTCCGCATTGAAATTAGTTTTTGTCAATTTCTTTTTTTTTTTTTAATGTCCTTCCTCTTTTGTGTTGAATACAACCAATTACACGTGCCACCAGATAAGTCTGTACATTTGTATTTGCAATTAATTGCTCCCGTAGAAGAATACATTCTGCAACAACGTTCTTGTGCAGATGGTCTTCAACAGTAATTCAGCACTAGCTGGATAACACAGTGGGAAAAATCTTAATATTGATTTTCACAGAAAGAAAACAATGATAAACAAATAACCAGGCCAGGCAATATACCCCCTTGTTCATACGATTTAAGATTTACTGTAAAACTAAACCACACCTGCCTCTGACGTTTGCAGAGGGACGCCTTATACCTCAGATATGGCACACAGCTGGTTCCGTTAAACTCTACGTGTAGGTAGTAAAAACCCGAGCTTTTTTTTCAAAATCAGTAAGTAAATGTGATTTCTACTAATGACTAGTCCTTCTATTGACCTTGATCTTATCTATCTGCAATACGACTCAGTCCTTTCAAGTCTGCGATACTTGTAATTATATTTAAAACCTATTTCACTCTATTCAATTCAATACTGTTGGCACTTTTCTATTGGAAATTGGTACAATGTTTTGACTTAACCTTGTGTTGTTGCTGTTGTTGTCGTTGTTGTTGTTGTTGATGATGATGATGATGATGTTGTTGTTGTTGTTATCGTCGTAATTTTACAGATCCAAAGGTGGTTTCCTGTATAAGTTGTAAGATATAGCGGGATAGTTAAACAGACGGGAGTGATCCTGGGTACACCCCGGGGTAAATTATATTTGTGAATGATTATCTTACTTTGTTCATATATAATAGCAGTACCAGGTGGGTTGGGTTCATTGTGATAATCATCTGTTTAACCCTCCCAAAAAGTGAACGTATAGAATAATAATTGACAAATAGTATTTCACCCAGGTTTTTCAACAAAACTTACCTACCTAAAAATAATGATTTAGTCTGGGAACAGATTTGTTCCACACCTGTGAATTTCATTCCTATTAAGGTTTTTGTTGTCCTTCAGTTGTCACTGTGTGTTTATTGTATTCAAATGTGATGGATTTGCAAACTATTAAGGTGTGCCTTAAATAATGACTTTCTTTTTCTGAACCAATCTGACTATGACTTGTGCTTTATTTCACTAAACGTCTTTCTGAATTACCATATTTTATTGCATAAGGATTATAAGTAAAACAGGACAGAGTATGGCATCAGTATACATAATTTACTACAATAATGTTTTTTTTAATCGATATCGAGAATAGTGAAATATTGTAAAAAAGGGAAAAGGGTGTAAATCATGTTAAAATGTATTTACACTAAATAAGACTTGGATATAAATATGTAGTGTGTGTGTGTGTGTGTGTGTGTGTGTGTGTGTGTGTAGGTTGCTCTCCAACATCCTAAATGCAATGCTGCCCCCTAGTGTTACCTGACGAGTAGTACAGTTAGTAACCTACAGAGCACTGGAGGGACTTTTGAACATCCATGGTTAATATGTAAAGATATAACTGAGCCACAACGATGAGCATTGAACACATTTTAAATACAACAAGAGGAGAAGTGGAACAAAAATTATTCCCCACCCCCAACTTCACTAGAGATAGGCCTGTCACGATAACTACTTTTGTTGGACGATATATTGTCCCAGAAATAGTTGCGACAAGCGGTGTTATTGTTGTTTTAAGACCATTTTATGCTGATACAATGATAATATAATAGCATAATAATGCAAGTACAACCTTTCAAAGAGCACTGAACTTTTAAGTCTTAGGAATATTCAGACATGTGAAAAAAAAAAGATAATATCCTAAATAAATAAAACTGCAGATTTTTTTTTTCTTGTGTTCATTCAGTTTAGCTGCTGTGAAAAATAAAACCTTTAGGCATTGTCTATAATGGTAGGGAAAACCCAGCAGTTTATTCTGGCATCATGTTGGTGACAATGTACACACATGTAAACACAACGGGCGATACCGTACGATACATGGAGAGGACCGAGGTAACTTTTGCTGACCTCGATAAGTCGATAACGTAATTATTGTGAAAGGCCTAGGAATGCACCGATATATCAGCCAAGCATCGGTATCAACCGATATTCACCTTGTTGACTGCAACCAGCATATCGGCAAATAAGATGACCTTCACCGATGGCAGTGGTCGATATTTATCTGTTGTGTTGCATCGATTTTGTGCTGACTAAATGTTCTGTTAAAAGTTTAAAAACGCTTTTTCATGTTAAAGAAGGTTAAAATTTGTTTGTATGATTGAATTTGTGCTCATTCAAAGATGAAATGTTGAATGACTTTAAAACAGTTCAGTTATTTTTTTAAAGTGAAGATTTCTTTAATAAATAACAACAAAAACAAAATAAACAAAAACATATCAATATTGGCACCGGCTATTGGTCAACCTGTTATTTTAAACATCGGTATCGGCCCAGAATTTCACAAATCAGTGCAAGTGTTAGAATACTCTCTTTACTCTTTCTCTCGCTTTTCCAATGTGTCTCCGGGGCATTCCTTGGTAATGCACCCTCAGCATCAGACATGCACCATATGCTTTTGCTATTCTCCCTCCCTCCCACACACATCCACAGTTAACGGATTTGTGTCCAGCACTTCCCTAGGTCATCTAAAAGGCACCGTCCCCTCTCTCCTCCACAGTGGGCTGAGCTGAGGCAGCACATTTCCACATTAATGGCTGATCTGAGGGGGATTTTCAGTTGATAAATGTTTCCCCAATCTGTTTGGAATCGCCACATATAGAAGCAGCAAACCTCATTATATGTTGAAAATATACTGTTATCTTGCTGTAAACACACATACAAAGGCTCATTTAAAAAGGTATAATATGTAACTTTTCTGTATGAAAATGTGCAAAAAACGACTAGGCCTATGTTGTATATTTTGTTACATTATCCCAAATTTTCAAACCTAGAGAAATCTGTAGTTTCAATCAAGATAACGGTCCGTTACATATGACCTGTCAATGGCGTCATATCCCCATTTGCACATGCATCAGGGTTGTGGTCGTCTGCCAGATGCTGTCATAAATTGACTTTTTATCCAGTTTCAGGTCACATTTTTACGCTAAACTTTTTAGATCTTGGTCGATTTTAACTAAATATTTTAACCAGATGAAGGATTTTAGTCACTGGACGTCTGCATCTTAAGCGATCAGAGAAACAAGCTGAGCAAACGTTAGCGGCAGCTCGGCTCGCAGCCCCTCCGGGACGTCATGTATCCACCGAGCAATGTCGGAAAAACACTGATTTTTAACGAGAAACTGCTTTATTCAGTGTTTTTACTGGTTTTAATCACCGGGGTCCGTTAATTTTTCAGGAGGAGACCTTTGCGGATACTTCGGCTTCCAGTAAAAACCTACATATTGTGTGTTAAGGAAAGAACTGGATAACAACTAATCTGCATTATCCTCTCTGGAAATATTTTCTCATTACAGTCATACACTTTCTCAGTTGCTAACCTACAACACCGATAAGCAACAGCCACACACACCACCGGTGTTCAGATGGAAGTTGCTGACTCATCTCTTATTCCAGACCTAGTCTGCATTTTACGATCGTCATCTCTGCCATCTGACATGATTACTATGATGTCATGCGACATTTACTATTAAACAATGCATGAGGGACTTTGCAGCAGTTTTACTGTTGGGCCTCAGGGTGAGTGTGTATAACCCCCACTACCAGGCAACACAATGACTGAGTGGATACTTTAGTCATCCTATTAGTTCGACCACACAGTGAGAGTTGCACTATAGCCTCCCATGACAAATACGATCAGTCTGTGGTGCAGGAACAGCTCTAATGATTATCCACACCACGAAAAAGCAAAGATGTGACTTACGTTTGTAAACTGCTGGAGTTTTGACCTTCACCCAAACTGCCATTCTGTAAGTGTGTGGCACATACACAGCATCATCTTGTAAGTTCACTGTAACTTCTTTTCACGGTTTTCGTCTTTCACCATTCCTCCCTGCAATATCGACAAAAACATCCAAATGTTTCTGTAAACCTGTTGTCATTTTACACACTAAGGATTTAGCAGGTGAAAATGTTGTTAACTAAGGCTTCATAAAAAAAAGCCCTACAAATTGTTAAGCAGAAACATTAAGTGCACTGAACACTGAACTGCTATTTGATACTTAAAAGGTAAAAATACATGCATTATCTCCAATTACTCTACAACTAGTCAGAACTACTGCAATCATACACACAGGCCTATCATATTACGTATTTTCTGTCTATTTGGAACACAGTGTTGACAGTGAAATTAAATTAGTTTGGATTCAAAACCGATCCAAAGAAAAGTTATTCTGACTCCTCACCGAGGAGAAGTTATATCATCACGTCTGCAATCAGAGAAACATGGCTGGTATACATCACAACCTCTCTGGTGTTTTGACAAATCTCACAGCAGTTTCTACACAGTCTCGCATAACCAGACCTATCTCCAAGGTTCTACTTAACATATCCCTTTAGGGGGGCTACCTAAAACCAAAACCAATTTACTTATCAACCTATTTTATTTTTACACAATATGCAAATTAATTAACTAACTTTCTTAAAACAGCCTAATACTAATCTGTTTTTTTCTTTAGATCACCACATTAATTACATAACTAATATTGTTTTGAGAAGAAATAAGTTCCAAGAAATAAGTATCTAAGTACATTTACTCAAGTACTGTACTTAAGTACATTTAAGAGGTACTTGTGCTTTACTTTAGTATTTCCTTTTTATGTCACTTTCTACTTCTACTCCACTACATTATGGAAGCCAGTATCATACTTTTTACTCCACTACATGTATCCGACAACATTAGTTACTAGTTGTTTTTTTTTACTCTTGTTTACTATTCAGATTATTAATACAGAATATAAATCAACCAATACATTATGATGTATTAAGATACCCAGCAGTATATAAAGTAGTTGAAATTAGCTCCACCTTTACCAGCTGCAACATGCTTACACAGTAATGCATCAATAAAATTATATATAAGATTCTGAAACGGGCCATTCTGCGTAGTGAGTACTTTTACTTTAAGTATATTTTGATGCTAATACTTTTGTACTTTTACTGAAGCAAGACTTTTAATGCAGGACTTTCACTTGCAACAAAGTATTTCTACACTATGGTATTGCTACGTTTACTTAAGTAAAAGATCTGAGTACTTCTTCCACCACTGAGTCATTGTATGTTAAGTGGTTGTCTAGAAGGTAACCATAGATTTGCAAAAGTCTCGCGAGATGGGTAAACAGGCATTAACCTCGAATTATATGGCGCTGGTTAGGGTTAGGTGGTCGGGAAATTAGTCTCGCGAGGTTTTGCAAATCGAGAGTTACCTTCTAACACGACCGGGTTACGTTAAATATTTAATCATAAAGGTCGAAATATGAATAAAAATTACCTTGCGGTGGAACTCCTCTATTTAGTGGTAATTCCGTCGGCTCGTTTAACAGGTGTGTGCTAATGTTAGTGGTGCCACCGGTGCCACCATGCTGGCCATAGCTAATTTGAATTAGCTAGCACTAGCCAAAAAGCTAGCTTGATACTTTCTGTCATATGTACATAGGTCATCACAACCCCGGAGGGCTAGCCATGGAGAAGAAAAGCCCCCGGCGCTAATTTAGTTGCTCTTTGAACATATCTTCAACATGTAAGTTAACTCAGCTGCAGGGCAGGTGAAACTGTGAGCACCAGGAGGTAACAGCGAGGTGTAAAACATGAAAACACAACGTGAGTGCAGGTGTTCTTCTACACTCTGCAGCAGTGTAGTGCTGCTCAGTGCCGCCCCTGGTGGCCGCAGGATGGACTGCATCAAAACAGGAGCAGACTAAAATAGACTAGACAGCTGCTGTGTTGATGTTGATCCAGCAGTGGTGGAGGAAGTATTCAGAATATTCATTTACTTAAGGAAAACTACTCTGTTACAAGTAAAAGTCATGCATTGAAAATGGTACTTAAGTAAAAGTATGTTTAAAGTAGCCTATTAAAAGTAAAAGTAGGCCTACTGCTTTAGTTGTTTAGTTTCATTCTGTATAAAACTGTAACTCATCATTAATATCAAATCATATCATATTATCAAAGTCTCTCTCTCTCTCTATATATATATATATAAAATTCTCACATTTTTTATTTATGTTTTTATCAAATGTTTTTGCATGGAGATGACTATAAAATAGTTGCCAATTATTTTTATTATTATTTTTTAAGTTCTTTATGTTTTGTATGCAAAATCTTAATTTGTAAAGTAAACTTGCAACTAAAGCTGTCAGATAAATGTAATGAAGTAAAAAGTATTTCCCTCTGAAATGTAGTGGAGTCGAAGTATACAGTGGCATGAAAATAAAAGACTCAAGTAAAGAACAAGTACCTCAAATTTGTAAGTACAGTACTTGAGTAAATGTAGTTAGTTACATTCCATCACTGTGATCCAGTAGTAAGAACGTTTATTTTCCATATGGAATCAATATTTATCTTAATATAAAGTATTTTCCTTTTTACTGGGTTATTATAATTGTTACAGATCCTGTGGCAGGAGGTCAAGTGTCCCAGAGATGCTGGTGTCAATTAAACCTCATCCCATGTTGCTTACATTACACATGTTGCTCATTCAACTTAAACCTCTCAGCTGTCTGAAGTGTTCACACACTCAGTCACACCCATGACTCACTGTCTGAATAAATGGGCAGTTTATATACTATAAAAGGAGAGATATAGTGCCCAATAAAGTGGAAACTTTAGATGCATGAACACCCAGAAAAGATGTTTATACAGATATATAGTGCCCTGGGGTTTTAAGCAATTCTGGCATGTTGAGAAAAGAGTAATGATGTTTTATACAAATTATAGGAGAGAATCAACATGTAAAGTGCATCTGCCTGGATGGTGTTACATGCATGCTGTATGCACTTTGATTTACCAGGTTGCTTCTGCAAATTTTATCTGCAATAAAAAATAAATAAATAGAAAATAATAATAAATACAAAAATTCAGACAAAAAAAAAAAATCAACCTGATGCAGCCTTTTTATTTTTATTTTGTATCTGTAATGTAAATATATTGCTAATGCTTATGCAAAAAAAAGTGCAAAGTGAAAACAAAAATTGGAGACTACTTTTACATTTTGGCTCAAATAATAGTGACGCCTGTTTCTATTTATTAATAAAGACTATTTATACAAACCTTAACTTTCTTGTGCCCATCCTTAGTGCATAATTCTAGTTGTTAAATTAAATCATATAAATAAGAGATCACAGTCTGTCAGTTGCAACTCATGTTTATTCAGGAAACAAATCATACCTCCACAACACACCTTATTTTTGACCTGCCATCTCTGGGTTTTGATACAACAGTAAAAAAGAAACAACATAAAAACAATAACAAAGGTTGTCAAACTAACATAAATACAACAAACCACCACGTGTGCCTGCCTCACAGTCTGCCCCAGCACTGCTAAAAAAACGCCATCTCCTCCCCTCCCTCCCCCACAGCGGGCCAGCGACAAAATAAAAGCTTCCCTTACTGCACCGCAATCCTCTGCCTTATCAGAAAACAGCAGAGACGTAAAAAAACACACAAAAAAAACAAAAAAGAGCTCTAAGGCCCCCCAACACAATCAGATCCAGAGTGTTTCAGGTAAACTAACTTGGGCCCATATTTATATTCAGGCGGATGTTGAATTAGTATTTGGTCAGGACTGCATTAGAGGGCTATGTTGGGATCACAAGGGAATGGTGGTCTTCCTCTTGTCCTAAAATGAGAGCCCAGTTTGTCAGGAATGGAAAAGTAAAGCAAGAGGTGAAGTGCTGTCTGAAAGCAGGTGTTTGTTACTTATTCATTTAATTGCATCTGGTTTTCTTTGCTGCCCTCAATTGCAAAAAGCTCTTCATTACAAGGGACGGTTGTATTTGTACTTCTTGTGAACAGGTTTGTTTTAAATCTTTTTTTTTCCTCCGTTCTCCTTCTCAAGATGATTTCAGGAGCAGCCAGTAAGCTAGAAGCAAATGCAAAGGACGGTTTCTTATGTTCTTTTTTTTTTTTTTTTGTACAGCCAAGATGGAGTGCAGGAAATAAAAAAACTGACACAAACCTTTTTTTGGGGAATGAAGATAAAACCTTTTCTAAAATGTCATCTTTCTATTCTTTTGTCTTCACAAAATCTTTTCTTAAGCAGATGTATCATGTCTTCCTTTTTTTAACATCAATAATCAATACATGATGGCATTCATCAAGCACCTCAGAGAAGGGGGGGGGCAAAAGGATCATGGATCACGTCACCCATGTTATTGTGGCCCATGCAGCTCCATGTCCAACAGCGCTCCTGCTCTGAGATTTGATAAACACCTTTTTTTTTTTTTACTTGGTCCAGAAAACCCAAACAGGCTGCAACAACATCATTCACAAAGCTACATTACATCTACCGTATATACAATGCCACCTAGAGCTAATCGACGGTACTGCATGATAATACATGGCTAATGAGGGATCTAGTGTTATGTTTTGCTGACTATGGAGAAAGCAGGCTACTGAAAAAGGGGTGGGGGGGGGTGACATTGAAAGCCAAACAGGATGAAAGAACCATAGCGTCATTCTGAGAAAAGCAGTATCCGTTTTCCTTTTGTTATCTTGGTTGCATGTGATGGTATGCAGTTTTACTGGTGTATTTTCCCCATCACCAAAGCACAAAGTGTGGTGTATTCTATGCAGAGAAGAAGTGAGGCTAAAGACTGGTCATGTGTATTGTGCTTTGGTGGTAACTTTATCCTTTAGTAGCAATTTCAAATCACGTTAATACGAATTCCCCAGGAAAAGGGCTACTGTTCTCGTCTGAGCAAGGTAGCGTCGTGACAGGTAAGGCATGATGATTCAGTGTTTTGCTCTTTTAACTTTTAACTAATCATGGTCCTCTGCATCTGCTCCTCCCTCCCTCCCCTCCCCTCCCCTCCCTCCCCCCCCTCAATCCTGCACTCTGGCTGCTGTCGTTTTCTGGACGCATCCCCTCGTCTCCCTGCTGTTTAACTGAGGGATGTGATGTTGGAACGACCACCAGGGGGCACTACAATACGGCGGCCGGCAGGCCTGATGGGGATGTCATCTGGGGTGGGGGGACCTGGACAGAGAGAAAAAGAGATTAAGGATAAAGCGAGTTGCATGGGGAAAAGAGCAAAGAGCAGGTAAAGCAGCAGGGACAGAGAACAAGCATGACCACTCATGCAGGTCTGAGGAGAAAAGAACACAAAGAAAATCTGTAAAAATGGTCTCAGATGTCACAGTATGGTTTAATATTCAACTTGTTGGAGCTATTCACTGTTTTGTATAACAATTACACATTTATTTATTTAGTTTGTTGTTGTTTTGTCTGAATAGAATTGGGTTAGTTTGCTTATAACATCAGTATCATTACTTTAGTTCATTTGAGTGCCTGTTAATGCTTTTATTTTGAAGGTTCTGAGCAGTTTAAGCCACCATGTGAATCTACATGTATCCTGTAGTACCAGGTGGGCACCAGGGAGGGTTCGTGTTTTGTTTTTTTTACGAGGGCAAGAGAGACTGCAGATGCCATTGTTCTTTATTTGTTTGCTGAAATGGTCAAATAAACGGCATGAAACGTCATGACAACCGACAAACGAGATTCATTCCTTCGGTGCCTCAGTGGCTGTTTGATTTTGAGTTTTGTTTTTTATTTAGTTTGAGGACAAATCACCACTACACAAGTAAAGGCTGCAAATCGGATTTCCATAAATAGCTTGTCTTTGCAGAGGGCACAGTGACAGGAAACTGAGAAAAAAGATGGAAGAACACTAGCCTCTTATTCGGTATTAATATCCCCACCTTGTATCCCCTGCAAGGTCTATATGAATAATCTTGGTATCATAATAAAGATAACACTTGTGGGACACAGCACAAATGAAAAATGTGATTTCCGCCTAAAAATACATACAGTTTTAGAGTAAATATCCCTTTGGAATGATGCAGTTGCAGCTAGATTTCTAGTCGAACATCGTCACATTGTCATGTGATGATGTTCTTGTGTGTTTAAATGCCCTGCATGTGATGAGTTTGTTTACACGGGGCGCTCTTGTAAAGAACGGGTTAATGGTGCAGAGCAGAGCACTTCATATGTAAGCCCTCAACGGGACAGTTTCATTGCAAATTAAGTGCAACTTTAATGTATATTGTAGTGACTTTTAAACAAAACCAATATGATCTAAATGCCACTGAGGGGCAAACAGGTGAACTTAGTTTAGATGAGCTAAAACAAACCAAGTATAAGGATAAAACAACCAAAAAAACTATATTATAGCTCCAACATATATGATAATGTTGGAGAACATGCATAAAACCTCCAAATTTTAAGTGCTAACGTGGGTTAGCATTTACTTTACTTTGTTATCGCAGCTCTTAAAAACAGAATTTGTCCCATTTGTCAATCCTTTCAGACGTACTCTACACAGAATAGCTTTTATGCCATCACTGCACACAAATAATTGTTGTCATACTCTCACATTATTACTTTCCAGACACTAGAGGTTTTTCAAGACGCATTATTATCGTCTGTGATGTATATGGTATGTGTCACTGCGATGACAGGGGAATTCAAATTTCAGCGGACCATGTCCTGTCTGAGTGCTGCAGAAACATTAACAAAAGACGCTACAGTTTGACATAAAGAATGGTGTTTCCAAAGGATGAGCCAGGCCGTCTGCTGCAACAAATTATCAGCGCGTATATAAATGGAAAGTGGAATGATGTCAGACTATGATGCACTGAATCTAAGCAAACAATCCTTCCCATCTCGTGCCAGACGAGTAAATCAACTCTGCAGGTGGTGGCTCTGGGAAAACTGAAATAGACTCATTCTGAGAGTATGCACACGTACAGTATGCACACATGCAAGAAAACACACTTAACCATTACAAGGCCTGGGAAAGCTCCCCATGATATTCATACGCTCAAATGTGGAAATTCTTTCCAGCGGAGGTCACCGTCTTTTTTCATCGATGATGTACCGCACATCAACAACGCTTGTAAAGACAGGTTGCTCAATACAGCCAGAGGCTGCACATCATTCTGTGGACTTTCAAAAATCACTTATCCACCATTAACTCTGGAACATTTTGACCTCCTGCTGCAACAGCAGCACTCGCAAATATGTAATTTCATGAAGCTTCATCTATTTTTTAAACAGTAAGTAAGACTTGACAAAATAACTATTTAAACTTCAGTTTATGGGCTTTATTAATGCTTTAGGCTGTTTCACTGCAGATCTAAAATGTCATATACATTTTAAAATTCATCAATAAACTGAAGGCTACAACACATTTAAATCATTTCATTATTGTAGAAGAAGAACATTAAGTTAAAGTTAAAAACGCATTATGGACAATAAAGTGTTGTTTTAATTGTGCTAAAGAAACGGAGCGCTTGTTATTTATTAATTTCACAGTTGCTTTATTTCACTATAGATCGAAAGTCGAAATTCCATCAACACTGTGGTCTACAACAAACAAACAACAATAAAATAATTAACACCTAAAATAATGTGATTATTGAGGAAGAAGAAAACGAATTTTGGATAATAAAGTGTTGTTTATGGGAATAAAGAAATGGAGCTAGCTCTCTCTCTCTCTCTCTCTCTCTCTCTCTCTCTCTCTCTCTCTCTCTCTCTCTCTCTCTCTCTCTCTCTCTGGATACATTTATAGCGTCTTAAAATATGAAAAGTGAGATACTAGATACAGTTTTATTTCCAGTAAAGATGAAATAGCGAAAATAACATTTTATTCACTGCTTTTTTCTCTCCTTTTTATCCCACAACCCCCATAACTCACTGGATGACTAAAGTCATGAGCTGAGAGATTTCGGGGGTTTTATTATAACAGAGTGACATGCATTTGAAAATGCCAGGAGGTAAAAATGACCCCTTGGTGGTTCTCGTGTTAAAAATACTGCACGCATTCACAAAGACAGCCGATACCGTGTGGAGCGCAGCTGTGTTCTGTCCAGGTGAAAAGAGGTTTCTCTCAGTGATTTACACATTCAGGGAGGACAGAATGATTTAACAGCGACGGTTGCTCTGTTTGATTATAAAACAGTGGAAACACTGACTATCTTTCATGATTTTGCCATGTGTACCACTATTTGGTAGCCTGACAAAAACAATTTCTCACATTTGTTTTCTAAATCAAAGCTAATCCAGCGCTGACCTTACATGTGGGCACAATCAGACTGTCACTCAGCAGCTCTGCATAATGGAACAGATGTTCAATGTGATTACACAGTGTTGTGATCTCTCACATTAGATAGGCTTTCTTAATAGATCATGTCCAGATGCCGGTGCTGAAACCTTGTATGCTGTACTGTACACTTTAGGCCTTGAGCCCAAATTAAAATCCAGCATGACTTACAGTAAGTGTAACTGTGGAAAACACTTAATTTCCCAATGTAGCTTGACATTACAAAAAGGCTGGAGTTAAGAGGTCAGAGTGTCCAAAAGAGCAATAAAAAGTATTTTATTTGAGAGGCGTGAGATACTGTAAAAGAGAGACTGAGCGGGAGAAAGGGATTTATGGTGCATTATTAAGTTAGATGCACTCAGAGGGCAAAGGTCATGCTGATGGATCCTCAACAGTTTCCTCTCCTGCCATCAGGGAGGAGCTGCACTTTCTGCAGGAGGGCCAAATCTGAATCTGAGATCATTTGTTCCCTCGGCTGTTGGGTTTTTAAACAAGCTGTGGATGGACTGATGGTGCTTTTATTGCTCGTTGCAATCTTATTATGATGTCATATATTGTATGTTGTATGTATACTGCTTGTGTTTGCAAACCAAACTGCCCCTCTGGGACATTAAAGACCAATCCAGTCATTAAAGAGAGTAACTGATCTCACTGAGTGGTGCAGAATATTTGCCTAGTACAAAGTACATAATACACAAAGCAGTGGTGTAATGTAACAAAGTAATAATACTTTGTTACAGTACATACGTATTTTGGGGAGTATCTGTACTTTATATTTCTGTCAACTTTTACTTTTACTCCACTACATTTTCTAAATAAAATGTATACTTTTACTCGGATACGTTTCCCCGAAGCATCTTTGTTACTAAGTAACTTCACTACTGCAAAAAAAAAAGAAAGAACAGACAAGTAAGCAGACAGTGGTCCTGCAGGTTAGACCATCAGTTAATCACGAAATGGACAAAAACCACAGACGACCGTGGTGACGAAGACAAGCGCCCGTGGCCATACAGTAT
>JAOVVB010260670.1:0-19176 GCA_028570985.1 Heterobranchus longifilis
ATTGGTGCCGATTTTTAAGAACAAGGGAGATGTGCAGAGCTGTGGCAATTACAGAGGCATAAAGCTAATGAGCCATAAAATGAAGCTGTGGGAAAGAGTAGTGGAAGCTAGGTTAAGGGCAGAGGTGAGCGTTTGTGAGCAGCAATATGGTTTCATGCCTAGAAAGAGTACATCAGATGCAGTATTTGCTCTGAGGATGCTGATGGAGAAGTACACACAAGGGGTCTGGAAATAAAACACACACGGGGATACTGGGAACAAACATACATGGTCTCTGGAAACCCATCACGGTTAACCCACGCTTAGTGTTGGAACCTCGGCTTTCTAACGCAGACATACATACAGGCTCTAATACCTTAGACAAATATATAGGCTCTAATACCTTAGACAAATATACAGGCTCTAATACCTTAGACAAATTGACAGACAAGCTCTGTGTTAGGCGCACTACTGTGGCTGTGTGCCGTGACAAAGGCCCTAAAGCCTCTCTTAAACAGATCACGTTAACAAAGACTCAAACAGACAAACACTACAACACTCAAACATATGATCAAAGCCCCTTGAGGTAAACCTAAACCTGGTATGCGTCTACGAGCGACTCACACACACACGCTCCTATGAGCCACTTTCACACACACGCTCCTACGGGCCACTTTCACATACACGCTCCTGCGAGCGGCATTCACGCCTACGCTCCTACAAGCGAACCTCACGCATACACGCTCCTACGAGCGGCATACTCACCTACACGCTCCTACGAGCGGCACTCATACCCACGCTCCTATGAGCGGACCTCACACACTCACGCTCCTATGAGCGGCTTACATACACGCTCCTATGAGCGAACCTCACACGCACACGCTCCTTTGAGCGAGTTCCACACACCCTTAAACACAGAAAACAAACCCTCAGAGCCAGTACTAACATAACCCAATTTTCAAAGAAAACAAAACAAAAGCCCACTAGACAATAACAATGCTCGGCCCAGTTTCCCAGAACTAACAGCTTTTTATAATGTCTCTAATTGGCTGCCTCGGCGCAGGTGAGCTCCTTCCTCACCTGACCGAGGTGCCTTCTGGGAAACTGGGTCTTCCAACAAAACTACAAACAAACATAACACACAGCCACAGTGCCCTCTAGGGGCAGTCCCTTACAATTATACAAATACATTCAGCTTGAGCTACTGTCAGATCTGCTTTTATAGAAAATGATTAACCAAACGTATAGCAAATTCATTCAGTGTAATAAAATGTTAACAGTGTTAATATTAGTGTTAATCTGTCAACGAAAATAATGAGAAAAAATATTCGTTGATGACATTTTTTCCTGAGACTAAGACAAGATAATAATGAGACATCACGGACATCAATGAACAGTAATAATGACGAAATCAGCAATCAACATCGTTGATGAAAAAAGACGAACCTAAAATGTGGTTTAAAAAATAAAAACAAATAAAAGATCTGTCATTGTTTTCGTCACAATCCGCAGTGAGACGGTGTTCATTCATCATGCCGCAAGCAGTACTGTTTCCCAGGTCACCGGCACGTGGCGTGTCAGGAGTATTGTGCGCACGTAGTGATCCCGTGTTACAAGCCATCAGTCATCTTCAACTCTTAACTTCACTTCATTATCACTGCAGTATTACTCGAGCCATAAGAGAATAGATGATATTTGGGCCTGTTTTTATGAGGCGCCGTATACGACTTAAATCAAACTTTATTCAAACACACACACAAACTGTGTGCATGGAGAGTGTGCATGTGTGTGCGTCTAATAGGTGTGTGCGAATACATTTCATATGTAGTTGTTTAAGCAGTTAGTAGTATATGTGTATGTATGTGTGAATATTTCATATACGTGTATGCCAGTGTTTCATGTGTGTGCATGAGTGAAGTTTCATTGAAATAAATATAATTAGCTGAAAACATCAGATGAAAGGGAACATTTTAAAATGTTAAGATAATTGTTTTGTGAAAAACCTTAAAAAAGGGTTTTGGCTAAACTAGATTGACTCTAGGGATAATTAATAATAATCTTTTTGCAAAAGGTTACGTTTTCATTGACTAAAACTGGATTAAAATGTCCAGATTAAAAATTGACTAAACAAAAATGGATAAGATTGACAAAATATGATAAAAACTAACAGGGACATTTATCCCGGGACTAAGACTAAGACTAAAACTGAAAAGGGGACAAAATGAACGCTAGTTGAAATAAACTGCATTAATTCATCATCATCTTATTTAACAGAGACTGTACTGTTTATACACCGTGGTTGGAGCAGCATGATTTGTTTTAAATGTTTCTAACAAAATGTAACGACTTCTGTAAATACAGTTATGTTAACTAACCTCTGTTTGCTTTTTTCTTCTCTTTAATGAACAGATAACATCTGATGATTCAGCGAGCAGGTGTGTGATGAAGCTTCAGGACTTATGATTAGTTATAATAATTAAATATACAGTGGAACCCTAGATTATGAGTAACCCGGTTTGCAAGCGTTCCGCAAGACGAGCAAAATCTTTTAATAATTTTGCTTTGTTAAACGAGCAAAACTTAATTTACGCATACCAAGTGTCATTGAGCACGCATGCGCTTCTTGTTTTAAACGCTGAGCATCACGTGATCACAACTGAGCCAATGGTTCTTCTCTCTGTTGCGCTGCAGAATTGTGGGTAATCGTCTCCAATGCTCAGTCTCAGTGCGCGTGCGCCACTTGTATAGTTATCAGCTGTGCTTGTGTACTGTTTACTATAACACTGTGACTGTGTGTGTGCGTAAAGCATCTTTTATTTTGTATTTTTTTTACAGATCTTCCTTGTTAAAGATCTTGTTTCTCTCTCTCTGTCAAACAATACTGATTCTGTTAGTGTGTGTGTGTGTGTGTGTGTGTGTGTGCGCGTGAGTGTCATTAGAGAGTGCGTGCCTTCTCCTTCCTCTCCTCGCCTTCACACACACACACACACACATACACATACACTCTAATGGAAACACTGCTCTGTTGCGGTTCCTTTTAAAGGTAAAGTGCAGGTTATTTTGTTTGGTTTTTATTTTACAGCCGTGATTCTGTTAGTGTGTTCACACACCCAAGTGTCATTAGAGATGTTCCTTGTTAAGTTTCCTGATGACGCGTTGTTTCCGTTGTGTGTGTGTGCATGTGATAGTCATCCCACACAATATTCCTCCCTCCTCTCTTATTTGAGGGGGCTACTGTGTAAGATGAGAGGAGGGAGGGGGAGGGAGTTACTCCTCCCAAATGTACAAATACACTAACAGAAATACCTATCTGTCGGGATTTATTTATATTTTTTATTTTATATTAATGATTTTTGGATATTTATTTTTTTAAGTTGTGAAACAAATGATATGAGTTTTCATTATTTTCTATGGAGGAAATTCGGTTTGATATTCGAGATATCAATCGATAGATTTGATATACGCTTCTGGAATGAATTATGCTCGCAATCCAAGGTTCCACTGTAATTATAATAATTTTAAAATCATATGTTTTATCCATATACTAATAAATTGTCCAGTAAAATTCTCAGGGTGATTCTGGTAGTCACATGACTGTGTAGTGACTGTGTACTGACCGCACTAAGGCTGTCCTACTTAAATGTCATCACAGTGTTTCAATTTCTCACTTGTTTTGTTGCATGTTTAAAATTAATAAAAGAAGAAATAGGCTTTCAACACAGCAGAAACACATCCAGTATATTATGCAATGAGACTTCAGACAGTCACTCTGAGTGTTTTTAGACAATTAAATACTGGTACAAGTGTGTGCCAATGTCACTTGTAAAACTGAGTATGTACAGTCGTAACCCATCACAGGAAAACTGTTGGAATTCTATTATTTTCCAGTTTAGTTCCCATGTGTGTGAATCCACCATTTTCTGTAGTGCTGTAGAGTGACCATGTCCTGGGCAATAAACTAACTGATTTCTTCTGCTATTGCCTTTTACTAACTGATATGTACAGCAGCGAGGCCTGAAAAACAAGAAAGTTCATGCTAATATTATGTGTTGTCAGCTAGCTACAGTATATACAATATTTTTAGTATGTAGTGTAAGTGAATGTATAAAATGTCTAAAGCCTGTTATATTGTATGTGTTTGTGTGTGTGTGTGTGTGTGTGTGAGAGGGGGGTTGAGATAGCCTCACTGGTTGCAGTAAATCACTCCAGGAGCACAATGATAAAAAATGTCTGTCTTGTAAATCTGTCTTGAGGGTGAATAATCCTAATTTTGGAAAATCTTTAAATTTTAAAGTCCTACGTTGTGTTTTTTGTGTGAATTATAATGAGTTCTTCTGGATCTGACCAGAGCATTAAATGACAAGAAATTAGGAGACTTAGAGCCAGTGTTCCGCAGAAGATTTATTTTGCACGAATCACTCAGCAAACATATGTTGCAAAATATCAATTTTATACTGAGGTGTCAAACATATGAACCCAAGGCCAGGAAAAAAAAAAGGAAAAAAAAACAATAGAAGAAAAACATAATCAAGGTCATAAATATCATGTAAGAAATAAGTGAACAGGGACACTTACAAAGATCATGCTGATGTAGCAGGTATGCTTTTAACATGTATTTTGTGATTCCATATTGCCACGACTATATTTGGATTCCCCGTGTCCTTATGCTGTTTTGGTGCTAACCTTTAGCTTTCTCCCAGTCTGCATGTGAATTCACAGTGGTAGGTCACAAAAGTTTGGCAGTGATTCAATTAGATGTTTATTTCAAATAACAGGCAATTTCACACTATATACTAGTACAATTGTGATTATAGGTCACTCAGTGAAGTACTGTACATATATTTTGTTGTTCATTTTGTCTTATTTTAATGAATGTAATCTCATATGATTTCACAGTGCACAAGTGCCTGTTTCTGTTGTCCAGATTCAATAAATGGGGACATGATGGCAAGAATTTTGGTGTATTGAGGTCTGGTTTATCACATGTGTCATGTTGGGGTGGTAATGGCTGATGGTGTTGCCGTGGACATAAAAGGCAGGCATAGGCGCAGAGGGGTGTTTTAACCAAAAAAGTCTTTTAATAACAAAACATGTAACAAAGAAACATAACGAACACTTGCACATCATAACCTGCATTAGACATCATCAAGGCACTAGGACGAGACACATACAGTAGGTAAAACACAAGCTTACAGACGAAAACACAGGCTCTAATACCTGGTACACAGAACATAAGCCCTATGGCGGAACACAGGCTTACAGACGAACACCCAGGCTCTAATACCCGTTTCACTGAAGATAAGCCCTATAGTGAAACACAGGCTTACAGACGAACACACAGGACGTTACGGACAAGCTAATCATGGAGCTGAGACGGGACCCAGGGAAACCAGGGAGACCAGAGACCCAGGGAGACCCAGGGAAACCAGTGACCCAGGGAAACCAGAGACCCAGGGAAACCAGAGAGACCAGAGACCCAGGGAAACCAGAGACCCAGGGAAACCAGAGACCCAGGGAGACCAGAGACGGGACTAGAGACAGGACTAGGGCTAAAGCCATCGCAGTCAACTAAACATGACAAGTAGCTAAACATGGTGATTAGCTAC
Source organism: Heterobranchus longifilis (assembly GCA_028570985.1). Classification (NCBI taxonomy): domain Eukaryota; kingdom Metazoa; phylum Chordata; class Actinopteri; order Siluriformes; family Clariidae; genus Heterobranchus; species Heterobranchus longifilis. The sequence goes on from JAOVVB010260670.1 coordinate 5,586, forward strand.
CCATGGCAATTAGCTAAACATTCATTTAGCTAAACATGTCTTTAGCAAAACAAAACACATAGCTACACCTACCAGATAGCTAAACATTCAAAAGGACTACAACGACACTTGAGAATAGAGACATAGAGGCTAGGGAGGCTAGAGACACAGAGGCTAGGGAGGCTAGAGACACAGAGGCTAGGGAGGCTAGAGACACAGAGGCTAGGGAGGCCAGAGACACAGGGGCTAGGGAGGCCAGAGACACAGGGGAACTAGGGAGACCAGAGACCCAGGGGAACTAGGGAGACCAGAGACCCAGGGGAACTAGGGAGACCAGAGACCCAGGGAGACCAGAGACCCCAGAGACCCAGGGAGACCAGAGACCCAGGGAGACCAGAGACCCAGGGAGACCAGGGAAACCAGAGACCCAGGGAAACCAGAGACCCAGGGAAACCAGAGACCCAGGGAAACCAGAGACCCCAGAGACCCAGGGAAACCAGAGAGACCAGAGACCCAGGGAAACCAGAGAGACCAGAGACCCAGGGAAACCAGAGAGACCAGAGACACCAGAGAAACCAGAGAGACCAGAGACACCAGAGAGACCAGAGACCCAGGGAGACCAGAAACACAGAGGCTAGAGACGGGACTAGAGACAGGACTAGGGCTAAAGCCATGGCAGTCAACTAAACATGACAAGTAGCTAAACATGGCGATTAGCTACCCATGGCAATTAGCTAAACATTCATTTAGCTAAACATGTCTTTAGCCAAACAAAACACATAGCTACACCTACCAGATAGCTAAACATCCAAATGGACTACGGCGACACTTGAGAATAGAGACACAGAGGCTAGGGAGACCAGAGACACAGGGGAACTAGGGAGACCAGAGACACAGGGGAACTAGGGAGACCAGAGACACAGGGGAACTAGGGAGACCAGAGACACAAAGAGACTAGGGAGACACAGAGACTAGGGAGACACAAAGAGACTTACACAACCTGGAGAGACACACAAGACTGCACAAAACCGAGTCAGCTCCACATTTAAACACAAAAGACTAATCTATGAACACAACTAGTGCCTTGGGACATGTTTCTAGGTTAAGGTACAAGCTAAATCAAGAAAAACAATATAAAATAAACCAAAATATAAATAAACATAAATACAAACCAAAGTGCCCACATAGACGACAGTCAACTACTAACAAACATTCAATGCTCGACCCAGTTCCCCAGACTAACCAGCTATTTATGGAAGATTTAATGACCTGCCTCGGTTCAGGTGAGCTCCCGCATCACCTGACCGATGTGTCTTCTGGGAAACTGTGTCTGCCAAATTAAAACTACAAAAACTAAACAGTACCCTCTAGTGGCGATTCCTTACACACCCTGTGAAACATACCCATCCAAAGAAAAGAAGCTAGCATCCCCTGCTCCATCTAAAGTATTAACTGGCTGAAAAAAAAAAAAAAACAACACACACTAACCCCTGAAAGTTAAAATCACAAAGCAGTAAATAAAATAAAATAAAATAAATGCGTTTAGGCAGTGATGCGCAAGCAGAAGAGACGTGTTAGTAACACTGAGTGACACAGAAAAGATAAATTTGGACAAAAATTAATAAATCTTTTTGTAACAGATCGTGTCTACAGCTGGAACATTAATAAACATCTTGTATGGTGTCTCCACAGGTGACTGCTACTTTACAGTTTTTAGTAACAGCGAAGATGCAGCTTTGAAACAGTAATGATTTGGTTTTGTCACAGCCAATAAGTTCGGAAATAATAAATCAAACATTGCTCTTACAGCACCACAGGTCATGCGTAGACTCCTACAATTTTCCATGCAGCGCAAATTAAATGAAAAAACAAAATCATTCATGAAAGTTGTTTCGCTTGAGTTGTGGCCATCATCCATAGCATGCTCATTAAAATAATCATGCTGAGCACATTTGAGACTAATGTGAACCAAAAACATTATTACAGCATCACCAGTCAATAACACCAGATGTCCTCAGAATCTTCAAGGTGCAATTTTGCAAAGCTGCTCAGTTTTTTTTTTTGAGCCACAATTGGGGAAAATTTGTGATGATGTCACATGCACACGATGAATACTCTTCAATGAACTTTGAGTTCCTACAACTGTTTCAAAGTTGCTGTAGGCATCTTAGTAGCCTCCCTGACCAATTTCCTCCTGGCTCTTTCATGCAGTTTGGAGCAAAGTCATCCAGGGATACATCTGTGTTGTATCAAATGCCTTCCACTTAACTTCACTGTGCTTCTAGGCAGTGATAAACCGTTTGAATTCTTTTTTTTATCCATTACTGCTGCCACTTTGGACTGTAAATGCGAAGAGGAACAGCACACATCTTACCTAATTACATTGAAAAACAGCTGGTGACTGTTAGTATGATTTTTGTTGTATGATTTTTATTTTCTTTTTGTTATGCCAGATGTAATGGGACACAACTTCACTACTGTTCCAAGTTCTCTACATTTGTGGATAATGTCTCTTTATGGTTTGCTGGAGTCCCAAAGCCTTAGAAATGTTTTTTTTAACCCTTTCCAGAATGACACATGTCAAGTTCATTGTGTCTTATCAGGCCTTTAATTTCTTTGGATTGTGTTGCATTTCTTTATAGATATTTAGCATTTATTTTAGTTTTCGTTTCAGCAAATGCATGGCGATGGGCAAAAAACAGGACCACGGGAGATGTTACGCCAGATGTGACGATTACGCCACCCTATAGGACTTGCACCCAGGGAAATGTTAGTATGCACTTGCAGATGCTACTCAAGGAAACACAGGTTCGATTCTAGTACTTAAATGAGCAAGAGACAAGGTACCAAAATATACTGTCCTTCATTATTCCAATTAAAAGTTATTTTATTAAAAAGAATTAAACAACTTAAATGAAACTACTTGCTGTTGATACTCCAAATACACACAGACCACACAAAAAAGGTTTACAGGGCTGTGGTCAACAGATATCAACCCCCTAAAGAAGCATACATTTCAATTATCACCAGTGTTCGGTGTAATGCATTACAGTACAAAGTAACGCGTTAGAGTACTTGGATTACTTTTTTGTTGTAACGAGTAATCTAACGCATTAGGTTTGCCATTTAATTACTAGTTATTATACAGTTATACAGTTATTTAGTTATTTTTGTCAAAAATGTAATCTGTTACTCAGACAATTTATTTAATCTGTGAGCCAGACAGCAGCAATTCCCAATCCATTAGTGTGTGTGTGAAAGTCGTCCTACAAGCCCCACCCACCGATAACCCACCCCCCTCTGTTATTCCTGCTGTTATACCCTTATATCACCTATGTGGTTTGACTATCCGAGGACCAACGCGTGGAAGGATGGAAACTTAATCACAGCGCCAAAACTCACATTGAATCATGATGAACCGTACTTACGGGCACCGTGCGAAACCGCGTATGTGAGATAGGGGTATTTGTAATTAACAGATTATGGGCCAAACTTCGCTGAGTGACGATGGTAGAAAAATTATAAAGGTCTTGACTAATACAACATGCATGAGGAATCACAAGTTTTCATTTTCTGCAATGGAAAAGTACTCTACTTTTATCAGAAAGTAATGCTGTAATGTAACTCATTACTTTTTAATGACAGTAATTTTAACTAAAGTTATTAGGTACTTTAAAAAGTAACGTCCCCCAACACTGCTGAGTAGGCAGTCTGACCAAACACAAGTTGCAAATCAGTCGACATCTCATGTGGCTATAAATACAAAACGATAACAGTAATGTAAGCCTGTAGCACGGCCACATAAAGTGTTATTTTAAATAGCGGGATAATAATTAAGTAGCTGATAAAGTTCACCTGCGCAGGGAAATAAACCCTACATGGTTGTCCCAGTAGACAGTGTTTGGCCACCATAGCCGATCGTTACAAGCCAACACAAAACAAAAGGACACTAAACCACACTGGTGTAATGCTTATCTTTCCAATTAACGTACAAAAAAAATTACCCCAAAAAAGCATGCAGTGACTAAATTAGCCACACCAGTGTTGAACACCAAGGCCAGAAAGGGAAGGGGCACCTGAGAGGTACATTTTGTAATTGCTTTTTTGTCATAATAAATGAAATATCCATTAAAAAACTGCTTTCTTTGCTTTCTTAGTGTGACAAATATGTGAAAAAACGTAAAGAAAATCAGAAAGCAGCAAATAGTTTTTCACAGCACTATACCCAGAGCCAGTCCTGACTGCCATGGGCTCCTATCCAGTGACCTGAGCTGTGAGCCATGAGAACCATTTGCTATTGCCGCAAAGTTTCACAGACAACCCACTATACTGTAAATGTATTATTTACCTGTAAATTATAGATTATAGTACAGTACTATTATTCTCCCCTGACATTATATTCCCCTATTTCCTATTATGCATTTTAAAACTACACTGAATACTTAATACTTATTATTTATTGAAACTGAGATGTACATCCATATTGCCTTGTGTGCCTAAAGGGTAAAATATTCAGATTTGATTTAACAATTATTGTTGTATTTTGCAGTTTGCTTTTCTTTGTAGTATGTGTGTATACAGTGCAAAAAAACCTAGCCTAAATTTATAGAAAAAGTAAAACTCATATATTCTAGATTCATTACTCGTAAAGTGAAATATTTCAAGCTTCTTCATTTAAATTTTATTATTACGGATTACAGCTCATGAAAAAAAAATCCAGTCTCTCAAAATCTTAGTATTTAATTTTGAGTTTGAGTAAATTACTATTCACACAGTAAAAATGTATCTCTCTGTCTAGTTCAGCACTCGCATGGGAAATATGATTTTGACAGCTGTCTAAAGGGCTATCATTGACATAATTTAAAAGAAGGACAATCCACAGAAAGTGTTATATTGAAGCATATTCATGAAATTTGACTGGAAAGGTAAAGTGTGGTAGGAAAAGATGCACAAGCAACAGGGATGACACCAGGCTTAAGTAAATTGTCAAGCAAAGCCGATGCTGAGACACAAAATCCAAGGTGCTTCAGTTCAGTGTGAAGTTCCACAGTTGCAGATGATTTGGTGTGCCATGTCATCTGCTGATGTTGGCCCACTCTGTTTTATCAAGTCCAAACTCAACCCAGCTGTCTATCAGATTAAATTTTGGAAAGCAATTTTACTTTTTCAGCAGGTCTTAGCACCTTTTTATAGTGCCAAAACTTCCACTAACTGGTTTCCTGGCCATGGTATTATTTGCTTGATTGGCCAGCCAACTTGCCTGACCTGAACTTCATAAATAATCTATGGTGTATTGACAAGAGGAGCAACCGGGGGGCCAGGGGTAGCTCAGTGGTTAAGGCATTGGACTACGGTTCGGAAGATCCCAGGTTCAAACCCCACAACCACCAAGTTGCCTTTGAGCAAGGCCCTTAATGAGATAAAAATGTAAGTTGCTCTGGAGAGCGTCTGCCTAAATGTAAATGTAAACCTGGTCTTCAATAACACCTCAGCAGTGTCACAGGCTGATCATGTCATGCCACACTGAGTGCATAGATGAGAATTCTGTATTTATTTATTTATTTTTTTGATTGATCTCAGGGGAAAAAAAAACATGGAATCTAGAATATATGAGTTTTTAAATTCACCTTCATCAGCATCTTATATACTGCTTATCATGTGTACATTGTCACCACAGCCTGGAGTCTATTCCAGGGGCCTATCCCAGGGCACGAGGTGGGTTACACCCTGGACAGAGTGCCAATCCATTACAGGACACACACACACACACACACTATAGGCAAATTGAGAATTAATCTAATCCGCATGTCTTTAGACTGTGGGAGAAAACCCACCAAGTATGGGATGAACATGAAAGCTCACACAACCCAAGACAGAAATTTAACCCACATCTCTGGAGGTGCAGCCACAGTGCTAACCACTATGCCACTGTGCACTTTTAAAAAATTGATAGAAATTTTCACCATATTTTAATTTTCGAGATACACTGTATTTTTTATAGTCTCTTAAGTGAAGTGAAATTCCTTTTCTGTATGCATCATAGCTGACAAACCAATTTTCATTCTGTTTCGCCTAGATCATATGTTTGAGTACATTACCGGTCCTGATGGAGTAGTCACCCAGGATTCTGGAATTCTTATATTTGCTAAAGGTAGATAGCAATCTGGCTGACCTCTCTGATTCACAAACTGTGTGGCTGAGATTTTGAAGGTTAATAAAACATATTACTGTAAAAAGAACTAAAGCTCACTGACCATGAGCTCCACATGCACACACACCCACACACACCCACACACACACAATCTGGTTCCTCTCAAGGTTTCTTCCTACTGCAGTCTCAGGGAGTTTTTCCTTGCCACCATCGCCATCGGCTTGCTGATCAAGGACAATGTGATCATTTTGATTCATACATTTTTTTTTTACATTTCATACACATTTCCATATTTTCTTTTGATTCTGTAACGCTGCCTTGTGACAATGACCATTGTAAAAAAAACTATACAAATAAAAAAATTATTTAACTAAACGCACAGACCATGTTAAATACAGTTCAATACATTTGGCATTCTCAAGGCAGTCTTGATTAGACAGGTTTTAGACATGGTGATGTTTACAGAGATCAGACCAGCTCATTTTCAGTCACACAATATTGTGCTGGCAACCTTCTATACCTAGGATCTTTTCAGTAATAGGACAAGAACCTATAAGCTTCAGGTAAACAGGGGAAACATCAGCTAGTGGGAATCCTACATTGGAGTGGATGCAGTTGACAATATCACCAAACTGAGTGGCTCAGGAGTAGTAAACTAGACTTTAATGTAGGCAAATGGGGAAAATACACATGCTTCTTAGTAAAACAGCAACACAATGTCATATTTTTTGTCATATGTATACAGATCCTCCAAAATGGACCAGATGATATGATTACCATCCAGTGTGAACAGATGGTCGTGGCAGTTGTCACATATATTCTTGATCAGATGTGGTGGATCCCAAAGATAAAACATATTGACAGCATCTACTTCAAAATATGGCTTGACCATTGTTACACCAAGATGACCAAGTGTTGAACATTTACTAGCCTCCTGGTCGCAGATGAAGACTAAGCACTCCAATCCCAGGCTTACTTCACAAATTGTCTCTAACAGCAATAACTTAGGCCAGGTATGTGGTATGGGCCCACTGGGGAAGCAATATTTAAAGAGATGCTTTGCAATAGCAAATGGTTCAGAGACACCTTTACTAAAATCCTTAAAACCATCAATTCTGTCTGCAGACTTATTATACACCATATACCATAAGCTCAATAATGAGCTTCCTGTGACATAGCTTCCTGTTTTTGTATCGTTACCACGAACGTTCCTCGTTGTATCAGTGTTTAAATTATACTGCTTTATGCAAAAAATAATTATTATTATTTTTTATTTTTTAATAATAATTATTTTTTATGTTTTAATATTATTGGATTCTGTCACACTCTCAGCTCAGATCACAAGCTCCGGACCCCTGCGAGAGCCACGCCTGCCAGCCCCTCCCAGGGGAACCCGGAACATGTAGGTCTTTTTTCTCTCAATGCTCACTGACTTTACGCTACAAGCTTCCACCTTCTCATTAGAATGGTCCTGGGTGGCCTACTTAATCACTCTACTTTCCGGTAGTGCCAGGGAGTGGAGCACGGCTCTATGGGATGCCTACAACCCATGCTGCGAGTTCTTTGAGGTCTTCTCCAAAGAGATGAAAAGGGTTTTTGACCGCTCTCACGTTGGCAGAGAGGTCGGGACTAGGTTATTGTGACTTTTTCAGGGATCCTGCTCTGCCTACAACTATGCAATCGAGTTTCATACCATATCTGCCTCAAGTGGGTGGAATGACAGAACCTTAGTGGACATCTTTCTGGAGGCTCTCGAGGAAGAGCTCATCTCTCATGAGCTTCCCATCAACCTCCACGAACACATGGATCTCACCGGGCAGATCGAATCACGTTTAAGACAACCGTCCAGAAGGTCACCCCCACCAGGAGACCACCCCAATCCAGACACTTCCTACAGAGGGCTTGGTTCTACTGTGGAGCTTCGGGACACATGCTTAAGGACTATCCAGTAAAAGGAGGTGCCCTCTAGTCAGACTGGGAGCACTTGACGATTCCTCCACCTCCTAATATAGCCACGCCCGATGAAACCCCGGACATCTCCAGTGTTCCCGCTGAATAACACAAGCTCGGGCAGGCCTTTAACAAGGCCCGAGCCATGTCACTCCCGACCATACCGACCATATGACTACCCTATTGATCTCCCGGACACCTCCCCTCCAAGAGGCAGTCTTTTGTCTCTGGCATGCCAAGAAAGGGAGGCCATGAATAAGTACATCACTGACTCTGGTGATTTTTTTTTTTGTGAAAATATTACAGGTTGTAGGCAGGGGGTCCATGACTGACAAATTGTCAGAGCAAAATGTTCATAATCATGATATGATAAGCCTTTACTTGAAATTAACAGGCATTTTTGTCTATTTTACCCTAATCATACATATACAGAGGGTAGGGAAATAGCTTCTCTCTTTTCAATTTCTGTGATTGCTGGCATGTCCATGTCAATGTGCCTGGTTTGGTTTGTATATAGCTAACATGGAAGCAAGTGCTTTGTCTTTAGTAAGAATGAAAATGTAGCTTTGCAACAGTAATGGGTTTTTGAGTTTGTCAGCACTATACATCATGGGCAGATTCATACATTTCCCCACCACTCAACATAAAATCAATAAAAAAAAGCTATATTTATTTACATTGCTGGTCTTCCTTGAGAAGTTGGCATTATCCATGACACACACATTAAAATAATCATCCTGAGCAACAATGAGGAGGATTATGTGAACCAAAAACAGCAAGACCAAAATTTACATTTACAATTTTTTACAAATTTACAAGTTCATTTAGAGTATGGCTTTTTTGGTCGGCAATCACACATGGCCTGACATTGCACTACAGATTTTTAGCAGGTCACATAATTCTTTTTAAGAAAAAGCCTTTTTTTTTCCTTTAAATCCATTGTTGTTGCTAGACAATGCAGAGTTAAACAGAGTTAAACATGAAGCATGACTTAACGTCAAGATTTCTATGTTGTGAATATTTTATGAAATAAGAGTTCACAGTTGATATAATAAATTAAAGTGGACATAATCCTAGTACATGCCCCTGTTGAAAACTGCAGATTTGTTTTAATTATAAATAATCAAAGAGAAATTATGTTTTTTTTTCCACCTTTAATGTGCTACCTTAAATGCTACAACAACCTATACAATTATTGTAAAAAAAAAATAGATATTAACATTTTTGTTTTAAAAAAGTATAAAAAAAAACAACAACCTAAACGTACATAAACAAATAAAGCAAACTTAATTTAAAACTGTTATTGCTCATCAATTATTTAATGTGAAACAAACGGTAATTAAAATAGGATAGATGAATTTAGCATGTTGATAAACATTGTTTTGTTTTGCTTGGACCGAATATACACATTTCAATCAATAAATTCAATCAAGTAAAAAAAAAAAAAACTTGATATTTGTTACACTTGATACTTTTATATTTGTTACATTCTTAGTTCAGATAATTCTATTAAAACTGCATTCATTGTCCTACCAAATGTCCATATGAGGCACCTGCATGACATTAAACTGCTAAAAAGAAAAATAATATTTATTATGCTGTTATAAATACAAATAATTTCCATTATACCAACTCTTAAAAGCAAAATAGGAAACACTTTAAGTTACAAAAATAAAACTTACTTCTGAAGAAAAGTTAAATGTGCCACTACAAAGTGTTCAGTGTAAAATCTCCCTCTATATTAATGTTAATTTAATGAATCATTTATTTTTGGCTTCTTATAATGGAATTTGTTGTGACAACAAGTAACATTGTGTACTTGAAGAAATTGAAGACATACTAAATAAACTATTAGATTTGAGTTGAGCCAGCAATTTACCTTTGCTAAGATGCAATCATGTAATTTTTTTATTATTATTATTATTTTTTTTTTATAAAAAGCATATGGTGTTTTCCAGATGTTTTACTGACCTTTAAACAAAATAGAGCCTGTATTCTTCTGTCTTTTGCAAATCACTGTTTTAACTTTGACTAGTTTTGGAGGAATTAGGTTTTTAACTAATGTGTGTATTTTTGCACAATTTTTAGACCAATTTGTTTTTATAGAAAAACAATCACTTGAACCAAGTACATCAATGGGCTGGAATGGAAGACAACTTACTATTTTTAATAATCAGAAAGTGCTAAGTCAACCCTAGAGAAATATAATTAATTGAGCCCACAACCAATACTACTTACTGTAAGCTGACCAAAATACTGAATTAGAAGCAGTTTCTTTAAAAGTTAAGTAAACTTAAAGCAGGTAGATCTTGGTACAAATTGTTTTATACGTTGAGACATCTTATTTCTTTTTATAGTACGCATCCAACCAGGATCCAAATCATTCATTAGGCCTGGCATTCGCTTTTTAAGGGTTTTGTAGACTTCTTCTTTCACAGCTCTTCCTCCTGATTCGAGAATTCTATACAGATGTCTCATTTGGTCTTGTGATGTTAATGTTGGCCAATTAAATCTATCATACATTTCATCAGTAATCATGTTTTTGCTTTTGAGACCGTCAGCTATCTCCATTACTGATGAAACTTTTTGAATCAGCGTTCTTCTGTGTTGATCCATAAAGTCAGCACCTGAATAAAAATGTAAGCATTGCAATTTTTTAACAATGTACACTGTAAGACATTTCCACTGCAGATTTGAGTTGAAGTCATTCTTAAAAGAAATTTAGGTCTCTATATAAATAGTTTCACAAAAAAGGGTCAGTAGACACAGACATTGTAATGAATTATAAACTGTTTAAAAAATTAAGGGAACACTTGAATCACATGTAATATCCGATTCAGGAATTATTTAAACTTAAAATATTTACTAATGTATGATATATTGTATAATTTGTTTTGATATAACAGTGGTCAAAAATCAAAGTAAAAATTTTACTTTGAGGCTCATCCAAGTATGCATATGAACACACACAATGTCTGGGCATGCCTCTGATGAGTCGATGGATGGTGTCCTGGGAATCTTCACCAAGACCTGAATCAGGGTCAGTGAGCTTGGTGAGCTCTTGAACAGTCGGTGGTGGCATCGGATACACAATACATAATGTTTTATAGGTGCTCAGTTGAATTTAGGTCAGGGGAACATGTCAGGGTCAGTCAAATATCACTGCCTTTGTCACTCAGGAACTGCCTACACACTCTGGACATGATTTCAGGCATTGTCCTGCACCAGGAATGACCCAAGGCCGACTGCACCAGCTTATGCTCTGACAAGCACTCTGAGGATTTAATTCTGGTACCTTGCAGCAGGGAACCTTTGGCTATGATGTAGAGGTCTCTGCCCCCTCCAACGTTTTTGCCTCCCCAGACCAATCCTGACCTACCATGAAACCAGTGATGCTCTAACTGGTCATCTCATCACAACATTAATCATGGTGTTTCCAGATTTTGTCACATCTATCACATGCTCAGTGTCAAACTTCCCTGATCTGAGAAGACCAGTGGAGTGGCCAATTCTAGTGTTGTCTGCTGAATGCCAATTGAGATTCTCATGTCAACACGTTTCTGCCATTTTGGTGTAATTACATTACCTGTGGAAACTCATTGGGTTGCAGGTACATGCCACATGCTACGAGTAGTGACAAGGACTTGAGCAAAACACAAACCTTAAAAAAAATCAGTCAGGAAGAATAAGAACAAAGCACTGGTCTGTGTCCACTACTGTACATGTAGAGGACATGTTTTGGGGGTTGCACCAGTTGTTTCTTTTATTTGCACCAAAGCATGTGAAACTGATTCACTAAAATTAATATTAAACTATAACGATTAAGTGTTCCCTTATTTTATTATATTGTATTGTATTTTATTATTTTTTTAGGAGCTTAGTTGCCATGTTATCTTCCAGTGATTACCATGAAAATGAAATGTTTGACAGCCTTACCTGTTGTACTTTGTTGTTTGGGTGAGGCTGCCTTTGTATCTGCTGTGACAAGACAAAATAAATTATTTATTCAGTAACCAATAATAGGGCTGTGGGTATGTCAACTTATACAATATATACAGTATCTTGAGATATAGCATGAGACAATACTGTTTATATCAATGTTTTGATCTTGCATTACATGACCCATTCCATATGTGAAGCTGTGCCATGTGTTTAATGGACAGTTTTACGTTTATAGTTCAAAAGTCAACATGTGTCAAACATTATTCAGCATTATGAGCATCATAAACAACAGTACAAAGAGTGTCTTGTGCTTTGTGCAGCAAAGTCTTCACAGCCCAAAAAGTCTTCTCCCCAAAATAATTAAAAAAAAAAACGTTCTACATGCAATGTCAATATGTATTAATTTCTGCCTATTACATGAGCAGTCTACCTTAAAAGAGAACTTAACATCTTCAGAGCAAAGTAAGCCTGTTGTTATTAAGGTTATGTGTACATTTAAGTACTGCATTTCACACTATTTTTTGTAATATAGGCCTATTTAGGTCAGCATGTTTTAATCAGGGAGCGAAACCCTGTTTTTGCCTTTTATTTTGATGACAGACTGGTTTACTAAAATTGCTTTTGACATCTCACATGTGACTATATTACAGTACATTACTATTGAATGTTTTAGTGCAAAAATCCTCTGTATATTGCTTGACTAATACAAGACAATGTTGAGTTGGGAGCATTTCAGCTTGATTTTACAAAATAAGGCGGATATATTTCCTGCTGCCTAATCATGCATCCAATTATGCCACAAGCATTCACCAGCCACAACATACTTGGTTGATAATACAATCTTGTCGCACACATTGGGCCTATAAACCAGGTTTAGTGATTTAAGATTTAATAAGGTCCTGTAAATGAACTTTTCCTTAAGCTAAGGTCTGAATCGTGTTTTGTTTATGTTAGGATCCAGGTCTCTACATATGCGGTCATTGTAAGGCTATTAAAATTAAGCAGTTTAAAATTTCCATAGCATTTCAATAATATATATTGTCTATTTTCAGTTAACTATGTTAAACATGTTGACAATTTGTACTTTGATGACCTTGTAGATTTATGGAATATAAACAGCATTCTTTGAGCAATCTTAAGTGCATCTTCATTTTCACACTGCTGGGTTGTAAATGAATGTGAAAGTACTCTGGTTGCCCTGTCATACCAGGCTCTCAGTTCATCAGAAAAGCATCAGGGTCCTGATATAACTGTTACTAAGTCCTAACTACAGTCTGACATTTAGTGCTGGCTGCTATGAATTATAAGCTATACACTGTGTGTCTGAGTGTCTTTATATTAAATGCTTTAATGTATCCATGCACTCCTGACTGACACACACACACTAATCTTTATGAAATTTAATTGTGACAAATATGCAACAAAAAAGATAGATAGATAGATAGATAGATAGATAGATAGATAGATAGATAGATAGATAGATAGATAGATAGCTTACTTGTAAGGAAGACTAGGCGAGACCACACCACTTCCTTATTTTCATCCCAAAGACCTAAAGTCAGTTTGTCA
>JAOVVB010260688.1:0-19174 GCA_028570985.1 Heterobranchus longifilis
CACAGTAAGATTATTGCTAAAGCACCATAATCAGAGGGAATTTGTGATATGTAATATAATGAACAAATGTGTTCCAAGTGTCTAATCAATATCCATTTGTTTAATGATGCAATTAAAATTATGCACAGAATGCCTTGAGTTATTACATGAATTACAATTAACCTGTAAACAATAAACCTGCTGCATCAATATCCTCACTCTGAGCAGCGTAAACAAAAGCTGCTTGACATACCGACAAAAGTACGCAGACCTTCATGAAATAGATTATGCTTGTTAGTGCAGTGACTTTCCTACCGAACCTCATGATGTTTCAGGAGCAGATAAATGCTTGCACATGTACATCTTCTCAACACACAAAGAACAGATGAATGCAATGTCGCATGAACGAAAGAATAACATGAATCTGGCCACGTGATTTGTTCTACCGTGATCATCTAAACTTCTGGCAAAAAGAATAAGCTTTTTTTTATGTTAAGACTGGAGATAATTAGCTGAGCATTAGAATTGCCGTATAGCGTGGACTGCTGCAGTCAGCCAAATGAATGTGTTGCTGCTAAGAAAAGACTTCTTGACAACCACTTGTCATTTTGTTGGTTGCCAGATGTTCAGCCAGTGCTTGCACAATTATATTTAATACAGCTGATGTGGTACTGTTTAGTTTATACAGTCCCCTCTGTGTGTACATAATAGTATAATGTACTATTCAGCCTGTCTGACTTTTAGATTAACTGTGGCTAAATATGATAGTAGGTTGGTTGCTACCGAATGGCAAACAATTAGTTTTCCAGATTTGCAGTTTTAAACACACACATATACACACAGCAGCACTGAATCACCTGACATTGAGTGAGTCACGGTGCTGTGGGTGGAAAAAAAGATGAAGGTTTAAGAAACCGGGTTAACCTGTGACAAAGAGGGAACAACAACAGAAACGAGAAGAAAAAAAAGGATGAGAAGCAGCTCTGGCACTTCATATTAGATAAACACATAAACCAAATATACCACTTTAACAGCAAGCCCCTTGTGACCCAAAGTGGCTAATCTTGTGTGCAAGATCAACCCGTATCAAAGATTATTCTATAATCAGGTCATTTGTTTATGAAGTGATTTGATGATGTGCGACACAGCTTCGAAGCAGCCACGAATGCCTCAGCGCAATACTCCTAGTGATTCAAAGCAGCCTGCTGAAAGCAATCAATTTTTTGTCCTCCAGATTGATTCTAATACCTTTCGCATCTTTGCACTGAAATTAATGCGTGTCCATGACTGCAATTAATGGACTTATAGAGAGAGGGCAAGAGAGAGAGAGAGAGCGAGAGAGAACTATGCAGAACAATTAGTGATGATGGTGATGATGTGAAGGTGTGCGTCTACGCTGATGAAATAATGAAGTACACCAAGGGTTCTCAACTAGAATCCAACTCATGAAGCGTTTAGGCAGCTGGATCAGGTGAGTTGGCAGTACAGAACATTTCAAACTCTGCAGGCTAGGACTGGAGGTGAAACCCCGTGTCTATGAGCTTTTCCCCTCAATTAGTCCTGAATACAATCCTAGAGCTGAATACACACTCTGCATGTGTGGATGATTAGTGTGTGTACGTGAGTGTGTCCATGGGCATGTGATCTCTCCCCTGCCGTGTTAAAACGCTATCTCAATGTGACTGGCTTCTTCACAGCTTGCTTCTGTTTCTCTCTCACAAGCCCTGACACTGACACGTTCCCTTATTATACAAACACGTCTCTCAGCTTTTGCATTTTGTTGGCATAATCATGAATCTGTCCTGAAAGTAAAAAACACCTTTAATAAAAGAAAATAAGAAGGAAAAGAGAGAAGGTTAATTTTGAAGGACTGGGTGAAATAGAAAAATGCAAATCTTTTTAATCCCCAAACAAATACCTTTTAAATTACCTTTGATTTCAGGCTCCGTGTGAAATAAAGAATATTATTATCTGCGTTTCACTTTCATTTACCTCATGGTCAGGAGGGTAATATCAGTAATATTTCTGTTTCCAATGAGTTTTGGACATGACTTGTTGGCTGTATAATAACCAAAACAGCTCTTTCATCTGCCCACATTCACCTCAAAGGACTTTTATTCCTGAGCAACATATTAGAACTCTTGTATTGTATCTCATGAGGGAAAAGTACAAGTGGGTTAAGGTAAGAAAGTTGTTAAACTTGGTTATTACTATTATTCATCTTCACTTTGCTGGCTTATGAAATAATCAGAAATGTTTATTTAATCCCCCCCCCCCCCCCCCATTTCCATAATGAAAATATTGGACAGTAATTTTCCTGTTAGTTTACCAACAGCATAGTCACCCTATTAATATAACTAGCTGTCTAAATCTACTCATCGACTCTGTCTGCCCACTATCATTTTAAACTTCCACTCATGCAACATTACAGTGCAGCTGAACACATTAAGAGGACAGTGATCACTGTCCTCCTCCACATACACGAACTTACTGACATGCAACTCTGGCTAATGTCATTCTGCATGACAGGGGAGTAGCTGCTGGCTATTAGTGCTTTCTCGCATAAATAAATAACTAAAATATTATTTGCCATCAAGAAGTGTGCAGACTTGACGTTTTTTTTCACAGTACAGAGAAACATTTTTATAGACCATTGAAAAAGCAATGGAAAATCCTATAATATTTTATCTGCTGTATAGTTGCTACTTAAATATTTGCTCTGCTTTTCTATCTGTGTTAGAGCCATACCCGCATGAGCCCATGATTATACTGTATACTGGCCATGACCGTTCTAAGAATGAGTGGAGTGCTGCCGGTGGAATTAATGCACCAAATGCTTTACTTGCCTCAATAACAACAAATATCTTCCCTTCACCTAGAACGGGTGTGTCCATATACAGTAGGTGAACTAGGTAATTGCCTAGCATAGCACTTTGCCAAGGGCAATGAAATAAAAAGAAAAAGGAAAAATCACAGAATAGTGGTAAACTCTTACTGTAATTATGTGAGCCGAATGTGTCAATCATGCATCACAACCCAACTGTTGTCTGGCTAAGGGATACCATATCTACAATAAGAGACCTAAATTATTTATCTGTGAATACAAAAAGAGAAGACAATTACAGGAGGATATAGGTTACATTAAATAGTTTAATATGCGCATGTGTACATGTTCACAAGCTCTACTAAGTATGGCTTTAAATTTGCCTGTTATTTTTGAGGAAAAACTTTTTATTGACACATTTATATTTTATACACTTGTATTTTGGCTCGCTCAAATCCTCACGCTTTCTCAACCTGTCTCAGTTGAAAAAGAAATCCCGGATGACAGGTTAATTCTGATTGGCTGTTTCCTTAAAACCAGAACCAGCCAATTAGAATTGGCCTTCTTCCAGTCTTTGCTCTGTGCTTGAGATCTTAATAGAAGGAGGGAGAATCTGAGCGAGCGAAAGCAATGCATGTAAGTGTAAAAAAAAGAAAAATCTGTATAACGAAGCGGTGCAAATAGAAGTATGACGCCATATGATTTGACTTGTGGAGACGCAGTACGAAAAGAGTTTGCGATCCCCATGCCGGCTCTTATACTGGTCAAAGTAATAGAGCCAATCTGGAAAGTCACCAAAAAAAATAAAAAAACTTTAATGATTTTATTATGACACCCTTATAAATCAGTAGGTGTTAGAATGCATTCCCAGTTATTGAGGTGTTAATGGCTGCTTTTGGAAAGTGGAACACTTTCTCCTAATGACTATTGGCAGTTGGATTGGAATAGATGTGAGTGGCGGTATGGGCATAGGGCAGAGGTGTTAATTAGGGGTCTACAGGTCTGGTTTGGGTCTGGTTTCTGAGTGAACAGATCTTAATGGGTAGATCCTGTGCAGGTGCTTTTGCTGCGTGTATCCTAGTGTCAGTGTGTAACGTGGAGTTGGAAAACTCATAACTCCAGCAACAGAATCTAGACAAAATTAGTCTCACTCCACAGACATGTTGAGCACATTTCAGTTTTGCAAATTATTCCAAAATGACGGACCTTGTTCTGGCATCTCTCCTTAAGGGGTACATGTTCTTCTCATTAACGTCACATCCCTGCACTGTGTGTATTTTTGTGCACAAGTAGTAGTGTGTGAGTAGTGAAGGCAGGATGCCCCCCCCACCAAGTGTTGATGCTGTCACATAACTCTGAAACGTCTGCTAGTAGGCTAAAAGAGTGACACGCAAGCTCAGCTTCTTATATTGTTGTCCCAGAACTGTTTACTCATCATCCCACTTCTCTGCTTTTTGCACAGACAGGAGCTACAGAATATGACACACAACGAATGTAGCAATTACTTGTGTCTGATGGCCAATACTGCAAGCATTCTCCAAGCAGTCATGACAATATTTGTTTGTACGTGTGGGTGTGTGTATATTCTGGTGTGTATGCAAAAGCTCCTGTTTTTTTTTTTTTTTTTTTACAGAAACCTAATGAAAAGACAATAGCATTCTCGTGCCGTGAAAAAAGATAAGTCTACGAAGCAACCCACAGTGAAATTGTCCAATGCTCAACTGTTCTCTATATAAATAAGGGGTCATACAGTAGACAGTAGACAGTTTCGTTACCAGGAGGACACCAGACAACCAAGAGCAAACATACATGTACACAATGAGAACAGGCAAAACTCTGTAAAAGCTTTGACCCAAGCTGGGGATCAAAACGGGAACTATGAAGCTGTGAAGCGGCAATGCTATCTGCTGTGCAAACACACCAACGGAAATTATTACGCTTTTGTAAAAATAAATGTTTTTTGTCATGACAAGCACCAGCTGTGCATTCAATGTCTCAGCAGAACACTGAACATCTGGAATGAATAACTGAAACAAGACAAAGATGTTGATTTCACCCATTTAAGAGGTTGAATCAAATTAAACTACAACAGACCCATTAGGTAGGACAAAACTACGATTAGTAGGATTACGTGTATAAAAATGTATACATGTATAAAAATAGTTAAATAATACAGAATTTACTGCAGTTTTCTCATCATGCAGTGTCTGCTGCATACCTATAGCCAGGAGGCTATGTATGTCTTCAGATGGTTACCAACGATCCTGAAGTGTTTTGACCCTTTAACCATTCTCCTGTTGGCGGGTCAGCAGTAGTAACTAGTCACTAGTCACTCCTTCCTGACTGCCAGCACAACTCTTCCCTTGTGCTCGAAATCCAACAAGAGGCTCTCTCTGCTGCCTCCCCCAGTCTTCACACTGCCATCTTTGGATGGCAGCGGGCTGGGAAGCCCCTGCATCCCATCTCAACTGGGTACAACCATGTCAGTCAGCCAGCCTTTGTCCCTGCAGTTCCACACTAGATCTTTATAGCATTCAGACTTCCTCTCAAACAGCTCTTCCCACTAGGCTCCACTAGGATGATCTTCTTTCCTTCCATGGAGAAAAGCACTGTGTCAGATCTTAAGGTAATGTGGACGACATCTGGGAACTGAAGCCTTCTCTTCTGGTTTGTCCTAAGCTCCCATGCTTGGGCAGAAGAAGACTTACCGCGGTTTTACTGTATTTAGCCCTGGTGGCCTTGTCCCCTTCCTGACGAATGTTATACCTGGTGGTGGCTTACTCTTAAGTTGTCATTTTCTGGTCCTCTCCTGCTCTAAGATATTAGCACAGCCAGTACTTTTTCATTGTGTCATCTGTATCTGCCCTGGGCAAGCGAAGTCTTACATCCTGTCAAGATGTGTGCCATAGTTTGGGTTGTCCCTCTTCCCCCATCTGTACAGGTTCACTTGGGTTGGAAGGGTGTCATAGACGACCTAAGCAAAAAGGAATTCTGGTATAGCAAAAGCCTCCACAGGTCTGCCCATGTCACCATTATCTTGGGGAGATCACACCTTGTCAAAGCCTTCTAGGTTCCTAGCTCCACAACCTTTGCTTTCCTCTGCTTTACGTACCTCTAGGTCCCTTATTTCCACCTGGACCATAACTCTTCTCTCCACAGCGTTGTCATTCCCAGGCCTTGCCTTCGTGTACATGGTGCCTCCCAATGATGTCTTTGAGCTCTAGGTTCCCTTCTTCTAGGGCTAGAGTTGCAGAGGCCTCCAACTTCCATCCAGCTTTTCTGACCTTGTTGTGTCTTGAATCCCTGAGGGTCATGGCCACTCTACACTTTGCTACATAACATTATTCCCATTTAAATGTATTACTTATTATACAGTTAGTTCTTACTTAGTAATCTGATCAGATAAGAGGCATTCCAAGAGTGGTGATAATGGCTGGTAACAGCACTAGTGCAGTATTAACCACTGCCTACCTAAACCCACATTCAGAACCAAGAAAACACACCTGATAACATGATGTCATTATAAACAACACTTTGTCTCCTTAATAAGTTGCTCCTACGTCCCTTTTATGTTGTTTATATTTACACTTAAGCTAAGCTACTGAACTATGCTAACTAACATCTAAAACAAGGCTATATCCCAAATCCCTCTTTAACCCCTAATCAAGTGCACCACGTAGTGTGTGGAACAAGGGATTGTGCACACTAATGCACTAGTTTCCATTTAACAATATTTGAAATTTAACTCCAGAACCCAAAATTTAACGTAGATAAAATCTTAAAATGGAATAAGTAGGAATAAAAAGAGAAACTTTTGACATTTACAGGACTGTCCACCACCTCCATTGGTTATTCTTCTAACTTTTTGTTTACCTTGTACTGGTAAAAATGTAAAACAAATTTTAAATCCTATAAATAAAATTATATTTAATTGAATTGAACTTTTAACCCTATTAATTACATTAGCTATTGGTCGCCAGCTCTGCCAGTATCGGTTAGTTAGTTCCACTAGTTGCAGAAAGATATGTGTTGGTGGAGCAAAATAGCTGGTAATGAATAAACAAATCTGTTCATAATAAATAGTGTGCGTGTGTGTGGAACTTGTGTATAAAAGCAATATTACACTCCAGGTTGTGCTGTTGTGCTGGATAATCATCACAAGAGCACTCCCTCTCGTGTGATATTACTTAATCAATAGATATGATTAGATGAAAAATCTCAGCACCATAATTTTGTTTTAACAAGGCCAAAGTATTGGATAATTCATCCTCTAATAAATTTTCTGAGCACAAGGCAGAGGAGTCGTGAACAAAATAAAGGACATTAAATGTAATCACCTGTACCGCATCCCACAGTTCAGGAATCTCTGGTGTGAGGTAAAGGAAAAAATAGAAATGGGGAGAATGAGCATAAGAAATTAATCCTTCACTGAACAGGAGTATTGAGGCAAAATAAACATAAAATAATTTTTTGGATATATGGAATATGGAAAATGTGTGTGTGGGGGCATGTGTATGTGTGTGTGTTGTACATATCTACAGGAAAGTGGCAAGTTAAACCTTTTCACACAGTGAATAAAACATCTTAGCCATGCCGTCTGTGACATTAATGTAAAGTTCAAATTAAAGGCCGCATTTGTGGCGAAGTCTGCTGAAGCTTGCACTTTTAATCTCAAAACCCAAACAATACAGCATCTCCGACTATGGGTACAAGACATCTTTCTGAATTTGCAGGCAAGATGATGTTTACATTTTTTTTTTTAATCTTGTGAATGACACTACAAAGATGGAAGGTTCTTCTCTAAGCAGATATAATATGCGTGAGGAAGATTTCACTAAATATTACATTAAAGTGTTTTGACTAGCAAATTAATGAATTAACCGTTAAACCCCTGTAGGCTGTCTCTCTCTCTCACACAAATTTAAAAGTATAACTAAGAGATATGAAAATTATGTAGCAACAATACCTTAATGTCATTTTTTTCCCCCAATCAGAATATTATTCATAAAGGTTTGACACGAATACACTAGTGAAGTGTTGATTAATTTGTTACAGTGGCACCTGCTAAGGGGTGGGAGACATTTATGAAGCAAGTGAAAAGTCAGTTCTTGAAGGTGTTTTGATGAATCAAACAAGATATGCAGTATTTGGTACCTGCCAAAAGTGGTCAACAGAGGGATAACTGGTGAACCAACGTCAGGGTCATGGGTGTCCAAGGCTTACTTATGTGTGTGGGGAGTGCAGACTGTAGAACACGGAAAAGCTACGGTAGAACAAACTGATAAAAAAGTTAACGCTGCCTACGACAGAAAGTGGTGAGAACACACAGCGTATCACAGCTTGCTGCATATGGTGCTGGTAGCTGCAGACTGGTCTCATACTCATACCGACCCATGCTGACCCCTGGCCACTGATGAACGCTGTTACAGTGAGGATGTGAGCATTGGAGGAAGATGCAAAATTGTTAAGATATTGTAACATGAATTTGACATGGTTATGATGTACAGATTTTTTCTTTTTAAAGTTTTACCAAAAATCAATTTAAGCAACGATTTTTACGGGTCATATGCTTCTAGAAGGTTCAATACAGGTTGTTACGAACAAGTTCTGTTCCAGGAGCATCTGCGTAAATCAGATTTGTTCGTAAGTTGGGGACTGACAAAGTCGTATACGCCCTTGACACAACTATACTATAAAAAGCATAAGGAAATGAATCCCACTCAAATTTACCACTTTCTTTGACTGTGAACCCTGTTTTGTTAAGGATTTTCCGAATTAAGGATTATTCATCATAAGGACAGCTTTACAGGATGGCCATTTTCTTTCATTGTGCTCCCGGACTGAATCATTGAAACCGGTGAGGATGACTCATTTTTTGCCTATCCCCACTCGCACACATACAGTATACCAGACTTTACATACATTCACTTACATACTGAAAATATTGTATATAATTGTAAATATTGGTATCTGGTGCACTGCAATGTCTATTTTGGACAATACACATGAGCTACTTTCACAATTTGTTTGCATCTACAAATGTTGCATGCGAACTGCAGACCGTTCATACAGTATCTGCGGAAATGTTTAACTTGAATGTTCATAAGTCACGGACTACCTGTACTCATAAAGAAATCTGAATAATTAGCTTTTCAAATTATGATTGTTTGAAGCGAGACAGTATGATGCTAAAAAATGGCATTTTTGGGGCACTGTAATGCATTTTACGCATGGGCAGCACCACAAACACAAACATGAGGCGAGGTCTTAAGGAAATGGGGGAATTTTATTTAGAAACATGTTGAAGGAAATGAGTTTAAGGAGGGAGGATAGAAAGGAAGGGACAGGAAGTATGTGAAGGTGTGCACATGCAGGTCTGGTGGCAGTGCCCCTCCGGCATGCAGACACAGACTGGCGAGGGATGAAGGTGAGCAGAGTGGGCCCACCCCTGTGTCTCCATGAGCACTCCTTCCCGCTGACCTGGTCAACCGGCCCCTCTCAACTCTTCATTGGGTGCGGCCTTAGGCAGTCCCTTCTGACGTCCGATGGACGGCTTTCCCAGCTGGGAACAGAGAACAGCAGGATCCCGAAGGCTGGCTCTACACAGGAGTGCCATAGGAGCTTGTGCAATGTTCTCGCGGCTGTCCTTCACGTGGCGATCAAATGGCTGCTTTCAGTTTAGTTTCTTTGAAGTCCCTGGGGCATGCCACTTTTCCACGTTTTTTAGTGTCCTCTGCACGATCTCTAGGGCCAGACCCCAAACTACACTCCCCACCTTGTTTTTATAACGTGGGGAGAAGCCAGCGATCCATGAGCGCTGATTACTTTGCAGCCGTGCCAGTTTCCAGCCGCCCGCCCCTTCGCACACTTGCAAAAGGGGAGGCTACCTGCTTGGTCAGCCTAAGGAATGATCGAGGAGCAATAACAGATTGAGGCGCATGCCCATCTCTGGTGCACACCGCGACAGGAACATATACTGTAAAATTATCTCTTAAAAATGGCTTGAAATTTTGGGGTTGGCAAGATTGGTCAAATATTCTGTATTATATGTATAACATAAGCATCACTACTGTGTTTTTGGGCAAATCTATGCTGCCCTATAGAGGGTATAAATGTTCACTCTATGTGACGGTGATTCTAGTTTTTGATTTATTACTATTGTTGCCAAGATGCATGGCCAGTTGTTTGAGTTGACATGTAACAGTGTTTGTGCTGCGGATGCAGGGTCTTATAATCAAATCTTGCAAACTAATCTTATAGTCTTAACAAGTCCATGAAGCTATAAATTGTGTGAAATGTTGAAGCTCTGTCAAGTTTCCCAACCTCTTGCGTATGTTAGGAAAGAAATACAGGAAAACTTTGTTCTGCCAAGCTCCTATGCAGTTACATGATAGATGGGATGAATATCCAAGATGTTTGGAACCTGAACATATTTGACAGGCACTTACAGAGTTTGGCTCTAACTGCAGCATAATCCCATCAGCACCACTGCAAAGTGTGTCTGGCAGGCTATGGGGAAACTGTTACATTATATGGCCAAAAGTATATGGACACCGTTATAGATGCATTACAGTAGTTTCTCTGTCTTCCACATACTCTGTGTGTATTTACGATGAACTATTGTGTTGATTGGCTGTGTTGAGTCACATATAGCCACAACCACCTCAAGGGAAAAAGCGCTACAGTATATTTCTCCAAAATAGAGCTGCTCACAAAAAAAAGCACAAAACCGCTCATAACGTCCTTCTATTCAACATTTGCATTTTTTAAAAATGTATTTATTTATTTAGTTTAACCTCGGGCAAATACAGATGAACTGAAAAGTTTTATTAAGTTCTGTCCAGACAGTTTTGTATGATGCTGTGACAAAATTGGCTTAACAGACATACAGATATACAGACTGACAGACATTCAGACATACAGAACTTTTCTGAGACTAGTTTCTGGTCCTCCAATCAATTGAACATGAAGATATCATTAAAAGAGTGAGTTCTTACCAATGCACAGACAAAACCTTTCTTTTGTTTACTGTATATAGATTTTACCAGCTGCATCAGGCCCATTAAAACTGATTCCCTTTGATTTCTTTTGTAGAATGCATCAATAAATAAATGTATACAATAAATGTAAATATTATGCTGAGTACTTAATGGTTATTATACATTATTGTTATTTGCATCCATATTATATGCATCAATATTCAACTAAGTTCCATTTTGCATTAGTCCACAGTTATAAGTAAACAATATCAGTGTGACTAGACAATCATTGTCTTGTGGTGTTTCAGTCAAGTGCCCCTGTCACACCTGTACTTTATATGGACTGGTCTCCACAGAGAGTGATGCTGGAAAGTGCAAGTTTTATTTGGTGTATGTGCAAATGAAAGCATGTGCACGGAAGATGCACTTATCTTTTCTGCGCTGAAGTTGCCAATTTGTGGTTGTAAAACATAATAAATAGTTGTTTTGCACTCACTTTTGTCATGTGCAAAGTCACAGAAGACAGGCTGTGGTGTTCTATAAATCCTACCTATTATACCATACCAAAAATACATCATGGTTGGCTGCGTTAGCACCCTACCTATAAAATCCACTACGACTGCCATTGAGTTGTGGGTTGATGCTTAGTATTGAAATTGTATAATTTGCAGGGCCATATGCAGTTTGCTTATTGTATGTAAAGAGCGGCCTGGCTCTGAGCCACGTGCATGATATTGTTGTGCTGTCAGATCTTGTCAGATTTGACCTGTTGATGCATAAACTTCACGAGAGCCAGGTGCAGAAGCTTGGCTATAGTCTTTGGCACCTTAGCAGCAGATGCTTTAAGTCCTGTAAAGTGTGAGGCGGGGTCTCATTAATAGGATTTTTTTTTCATCTAGCACATCCCAGAGATTTGTGGCTGGATCGATGTGAAGTATTTGTCATGTTCCTCAAACCACTCTTGGACATTCTTTCTTGTGTTTCAGTATGCAATATCCTGCTGAAAGAGGCCACTTGATTGGTACCAAAGTTTAGGTACGTGATTTGAGTCAACATTCTCATATAGTAAATGCCAGAACTGAAGGTTTCTGGTTGTCCTTGTAGGTTGTTGGTTTAAATGTTGTGGCTGATTGGTATACTTTCTTTGCTCTTGTTCTGCTACAGCAAGTCGTGAATCAAGCAGTTAATATGGATACAGACCCCACTGGAAAGATTGGTAAGCTTCTTCACTGCATTGCAGCAACAGAAGTTGAACAGAAGAACACTGAGTGCCTTTACTGCATTGGAATGCAGATTACCGAAGTAAGGATAGGCATTGGCCGAATGCAACAAACTCCTAGCCACAATGCAACAGCTCAGTGAATTGTACATCTTGAGGGAGCCTAGTACATTTTCCTGACTTACAGCAACAGACTCTGATAAGCACATTTTCTGAACTTGCAGAGTTCTCGTGTGTGGGGATTTCTCGTTTGGTGGTTTGCGGAAAGAATACATACAACCAGAGATACAGGGGGAACAGAGATCCTACAGACAGCACTTCAGGCTATGAAAGTGAAAGCTTCTTCAAGCTATAGCAACAAGTTATGGAAAATTTTTAACATGCTTAAAAACCCTCTGCCAGGTGCAATAGGTATCTGGATAGGTCTTTGGTCCATAGGCCCCAGTGGCATTAAATGATCAAATGTCCTTCTGTCTGAGACATGAACAAAACACAAGACCCACCAGATTCCCCTTAGGCATTCATCTGTTCTGGCACATTATTTCTGCTAAATTGTTTCAAAGACTGCAAAACAGTGAATGGAAGGAACTATATAATCTTTCCAGTGTGGCATCACCTTAAAGCCACTACATCAGATCAGAACCCAAAGATAGTTTTAGTGCCTCTAAATCCTCTAAATCAATTTCTGTTGTTGTATTTGAATTGATTAAGATGATGGTAAGATGGGTTTCCCATCTGCAACTTCACCATTTTAGCTTGATAACTCCAGGCTAGTGCCTTAAATGTTGTCGTAAAGAGACTGCATTTCTGTATGTTATGCATATAAGATTAGATACAAGCCATGAACAAACATGACTGCTTTGCAAGCATATAACCGAAGCATGCATATTTACACACTGTTGTGGTGTACAGGCGATTCTTTCGCCCCAACAGAATCAGACTCACATATCAGTTTATAGTCTTTCCCTTTGTTATAGTTTTAGCACCCTAGAGCCCCTGCATTGCTACATTGCAGTAGGATCTCCATTATTTAGATGACTGACTGCTATGGTGACAATCCCAACAGCAGGTGAGGAGCCAGACAGAGCTTCTGAGAGCTTCTGATCTTATATGTGGAGCTAAACTGAAAGTCAATTATGAGATGAGTCATTTGACAGACTGCACATTTCATCTGTAAGGACATTGACTCATGGGCCATGCAAGCCATTTTGACACAACACGAGAATGTCTTTATCATAAATGCAGACAGAAAAATGGGCAAAGGAGAAAAGAAAATGGACAAATGAGGCTCGACATGCGGATATCTCTGTCATTGAAATTGAAGTTGTACAAGTTGTTTGGCTACATTTTCAATCAGCCAGTGAACCAATGGCAGATTCAAATATACTGTAAAATGTCTTACCTAAGACCAAGCTTTAATAGCCAGCCACACAACCAGAAAGGGGGGAAATTTGGATGTGTTAGTGTAGCAAAGCTAAACTGTAACAAAGCTAAACTGTAGCAAAGCACTGTATTCCTGCCAAGGATAATGAGAATGCAGTATATCAATAAATGTATCAAATAAACCTTGGCCACATTTTACAGATTAAACTTTGGTCATTGGGACCAGGTATAGCTGTTACTCTGACGTTTATCTAATTGTTGTTCAATATACAGTATACCCTGCAAGAAAAAATTTGGACGCTTATGATTTGAATAATGACTGTTTATGACAGCAATTGTCAATCAGATAATGTCAAACACGTCTGTTCAACTTTCATTTTGGAACTATTTTTCAACGGAGGGACGTCATCAAATGCCCAAATGTTTGCTGGGAAATATGCTCTAAAGTAGACTTTTCACATGGGATCACAGTCATTGTGTGATGGCCCTGCTATTGGTAACCGACAGGAAAACAAGCCAATAGGAATGTTTGGCAAGCTAAGAAGAAGCTGACGGCCTGGTGGTCTTTTACTCAATCATAAAGCCATTGTTACGACTAATTAATAAACATACTATTGAATTATATTCCCCCTCCATTTTTTCACTTTGTTACTCTAGTAAATTCCTACCCACCAGTTAAATCTCACCTATCACTTGACTGCGACCACCTGGGGAGCGGCAAAGGCTATCGCATGTTTCTTCCAAGACATACAAAGCTAGCTAACCGCATCTCTTTAAACTACTGGTCATGCTGCACCATGGGGTGTAGGAAAGCACATTCTTCCTTCTCCCACATGCATGAGCCCAAAGACACCCATGAATGGCTTGTGTTGCTGTGAATGATAGGGGTATGTACTTTACCACTGAGCATAGCCATTTTCTTGGCGCTCTTGGCCACAGATGGCTATGGCATCATTGAACTCACAGTCTCTGGACAGTAGTGTGTTAACGCTTTTCTGTCACTCTACTCAGAAGCCAATTTCTCTCGTTTAAATCTTCCCTAATGCACTGCATGAGCAATAGTATATAGAGATAAGATAGTTGTTGTTAAATCCTGTGCTAAACAGTAACATTTGAATGTGATAATAAATGGGGTGAATTAACTGCTCTTTATCTTAAAAAGAATTATAATTAATTTGCTTGTAGGGGTTGAAGAAAACATGTCAACTGGTGGGAGTAAAAAATATTCACCGAGTGGAGGTGGACCTGCACTGTTTCATATATACCAGGAAATGCATTCAAAAACAAAAGTCTTTGGTCACAGATGACCTGCTACTGAAAAGGTTTCCTATTAAAGAAGTGTTGTTTGAACTCAGCATGTGGCTCTTGATGTTGCTGGCCACATGAGGGAATGCAGGGAAGCGAGAAAGGAAGCAGATTCTATTACCACACATGAGAAATAAGAACTCACAAACTGAATTTGTGGATCATTTTATGTGACTTCCTTATTGAGTGTATTCTTCTTCTTCTTCCTCTGTTTCTCATTCTTTTATCTTTGTTCATTTATTTATCTGTGTGTTAATTCATCAATTTATTTATTTATTTAAAGCCCTAAAAAACTGGCTGACATCTTATCACGTTCTACACCAAAAATAGACTTCTTGGACTAATTACTACTGCATTTGCATTTCCATCTTAATTCAAGGCTAAATGTATATTGTTTTGTCTGAATTAAAACAGTCTGGGCTGCCTCCTTGAATCATTTTTGAGTTCACAGTAATGGGAGAAAAAACTTTAAATAAAGTCATCTAACAGAAACAAGCCCTTGAGCAAATTTGACCTTCTGGCAGTCATGTGAATGTATAATGTATGAAATAATGATTGGTCACATACTGCATATTATACTGCATTCTACTACAATAAATGGCAAGTAGTATATATGCCTGAATACATCCTTTGACAGGGCAACAAGAGTGCCATCTTTTGTAGATGTTAAATGTCGTATTGGTATCATTCTTGAGTTAATATTATGTATTTTGATTAAAAAGTGGTTTTACAGTGTTAATCAATCTACTATACAGCTAAGGAGGCAGCAGTGTGGTGACAAGCAGGTATGTATTTGTATTCATTATATTCTTCGGAAACATAATTATTGAAGTAAGGCTAATAGTCACACCAGTGATTCATTTATTGGAAATGTATCTGTGTTATCACCTTTGCCAATTTCTGTTATAATCTATTGACTGTCCTAACAATAGCAATGTGTTGCATTTAAAATTAAAAAGCTAAATTCATTACGATAATTTCTGGGTTGCTTGATTGTGACTATATTACTGAAGCATCTGAATTGATATCTTCACATATCAAGCCTTATTGCTTAATTAATTATTACAGTGGACCATGATGAGAGGGGTGTAGAGTGAAGCGCCTAAAATATACATGAGTTTAAATCTGATTTCCTTTCATTAGCAGTGTTTAGACTGGCAGATCTAATTCCATGTTTTGGTTAATCTGATTTAAGCAGATTCCAAATAGCAAACAAGTCTCGTCTTACACGCTAAGGTTTCATACAGTCACCTTTAGCTTTGAAGACAGTACACAATGTGGTGATCAGTTCATGTGTGAAAATGATTCCTCATGCTCCCAGAACTCTAAGCACTTTCACAATTTGAGACCTGGAATATGCCTGTGCCATTAGGGAAGAAAAACTCCATTGATCTTATAAGCTGGTTATTTAGTACATTTAGGTCATCAGCTGAGTTCATTTTATGGCCACATAATGTTTCTGAGTCTAGTCCTGACCAATGGAAGCAATCACAAATCACAACACTGCCTCCAGAGGCTTATACAGTGGCCATTATGCATAATTGCTTCATGCGCTTTCCTTCATTCCCCATCGCTCTGAAATAGGGTAAATCTGAATTCATCAGTCCACATGATTTTTTTTCTATTGCTCTTTATGCTCCCCAGCAAATTGAAGCCATTTTCCTTATTAGTCTCACTAACAAGTGGTTTTCTTATAGCCACTCAGCCATTTAGTCCTAATCCTGAGTTCTCATCACACTGTGCACATACTGTATGGAAATGTTTTTACTTTCACTATTAACCATAGCCATGGTTTTTCTGTTGATTTTTTTTTTTTTTTTTTTTACCATGCAACTTCTCCAAGTTGAATACATTCAGAAGCATCACTGTTCATTACTCATATGCAAATCCTAATATACTACAACATTTCAGAAAATAAATGCTAGTGCACTACCCTGTCTGGCATAAATTGGTCTGTGAATCCCGGCACTGTTACTATAGATATATAAGAAATAATGGTCCTGCGGACTGAACACACAGATAATAAAATTTGTTTGTTCACATTTTCATTGCAGGCACATGGTATAAATATAAGACTTAAGAAACAGACATAGGACTTAAGAAATAGATACAAAGAAACAAAAAGCTAGCAAAAATGGCACGTATCTAGAAATCCATCCGTCTTCTTGGTAGAAATCTTGCAAAAACAATTAAACATCCTGGTGCAGTCAGATTTCTTCTATTGACCATCTGAAAGTTGTTGATTAGACAGTCCACTATGTTAAATCTCTTACTGGCTGTTGTGTGTTTTCATCCCCTCTACCTTCCTTCTCTGTGTGCTACAGTTCATTCAATTTTACTGGTATGGAGTTCTAATTGTGAGTGTATTGCAGTATTAAAACACAACAATAAAATCTCTTTTTGCTTTGTACATCTTATGTAAAGGCACACAGTATGTGCGCATTTATGTCCTCTGCTCTCCTCTCCGCTGCTGCTAACTGGACACCCACACAGGATAAAACGATTGTCTGCATATTGTGCCATGGAGAGTAAAATGTGTAAAGTGAAAAAGGATTGTTTGTGTATGTTGATTCGTGTCAGATAGAAAGAAAAAGATAGGTGTTTTTTGGGTCTGGCTAAAAAGCCCCACACTGATATGGTGTTGATACAGTATTAACCAAACTAGAAAACTAGAAAACACCACAGCAGTGTATACACGTGCTCTCTAGAAAGTAGAGATTTTTGTAACAAATATATCACAAAAACCAGAAGCTTGCTTAATAATCAAAGTCGCTTCCTGGTCGTGGTGATTTGCCAGCTTGGACTAAATACTACGTGTGTGTGTGTGTGTGTGTGTGCGTGCGTGTTCAGAGAAGTTCCTTTGATCTTTTAATGGATGTTTAATTTATAGAACATCTGTAAAGAAGTGATTGACAGCGGAGTTGAAATAAATTTGTTTGGACGTTGCAGGAATAATTTATGCAAATACCCTTAGCGACTGTAAAGTATAGGCTCCTGTTTAATTACCTTCAATAATCGACTTGGTCACACTAGTCCAGTATGCCTTGTTTGGTAATGAATATTAAATGTGTTATAAATAGTTCATTTTGTGCAGTTTAAAGGTCTTAATGAGACCTGCGTCTTGGAAATAGAGAGCATCTTGGTCATCTGTTAAAGGGTATTGCAGCAACAAGTTCGCTTTAGAGTCTGGTGGAGTGCTGGCTGTAATTTGAACAGGGAGCTGGAGTAAGGAAAGCTCTAAAACATCATGGAATAAATAGATGGCTACAATTTCTTGTGCATAGTGTTGAGAGAATTATCACACTATTCAGTGAGGTAATGCCAGAAGGACACACTTTAATGGCTTGTTCGAATGCCTAAAATAATTGAAAGTTTTTATATTTTGATATACCACCCAGCGTGGCATCACCAAAACAATATTAACCAGTCTGATCTAAAGTAACCACTGCTCATAGATTCATATTATTACATTTATAACAGCTTAATTTATAGCTATGCAAGAACCTCCTTATAAATCATATAAATATCACAGACTGCATTTTAATTTGACAATCCAATTATTTGACAGTCGTAACGATCCTGATAATATGCAATACAACCATGCTGCGGGAAACAGCCATACAAGCGAACACCTACTAATAATGTAAAAAGGTCTTGTTTTTGATGAAACAGATCACTACATAGCTGCTAATGATGCATTCACTCTCACTGTGCTACACAAAACAAAATTAAAATATTCACATGAAGCTGCTAACAGCAGGGCTTCCAGGCAAGCAGCCCAGTGGCCATTAAAATAAGCCCAGAAACCAGCCCGGTAGCCAAAATTCAAAATATGATTCTTCTTCGCCTTACACCATGCTTTGACGTTTTCTACTGTCATAGACAAATGTATTATAAGATTTACAACGTAACACCACACAATTTAACCAAGCAACATTGAAACACACAAAGCTTTCCTAAATACCGTATTTCTTTTTCACCAAAGTCATAAAATGGGAATGGGCTTCTGGCAACAGGACAAAATGCCCCGTGTTCAGTCATGTGGTGCACATCATTAACCACATACAGTACAACAAGCATACATTAGCAGGGAGACTAGATAAAGTCAAAGAAAATTTCAGAAACCCTTTGGAATACAAGTGCATGATTGGATGTGAAAATGTGAAAGTAGTGGCAAAGTTTACATTAACATAGTTTTGACATAGTTTTGAGTGTTTTGACATTAACATAGTCAATTTTTAATTTTATTTTCCTGTACATAGCTCTGAAATAGAAACAAAATATTCTCATGCGTACCTTAACAAGAATGTATAGCATTAAAATTTCCAAAAGGAAGTGAGGAGAAAATTGCATTTAAAAAGACACCATAACTACCTCTACATTTATAACTGATAACTTTTGTAAAAACAATATTCCAAAAAATTAAAAATAAAATCAAAAATATAAATGCAACGCCTCCGAGTGGCGCAGTGGTAAAGCGCTCGC
>JAOVVB010260696.1:0-19174 GCA_028570985.1 Heterobranchus longifilis
AATGCAACGAGAAACAACAAGTAAACAAGGTAAGACAACTGGACTGTTAAATTTTAAAAAAAATAGAAATGAGAGATTAAAAAAGTTCAAGTTATCTTAATGTTGAAACTATAGATATGGGAAGTACTGTAAACACTTCTTAACTCTGTACCAACTAAAATCCATTTTTCATGATGCACAGAATGGGCTCTGGGACAATGTCAGAGCCTCAGAGCTTGCAGAGTCCTTATCCTATTACCTGTCAATCATGTCCCCCCACAACTCGATTACCCACTATACCTGTGACTTCAATTACCTGCATTGGGAAGGCAAGGTGTCAAAATATTGATTCCATTAATGTCGCACTCAAAATAATGACACTTGGCTGAAGAGTTATGGCCCTCCAGATAAAGGACTAATAAGGGAGCCGTAATCAAAGAGTGGCAGTGATGAAGTGGGTGACATTTGGGATTGTAAAGAAGAAGGCTGCAGATGGAAGACTACAAGTTCGTAAGGATCCAAACAAAGGAAAGCCCTTAGTGTCTGATGAGCGGCGTCATCCATCTCACTGTATTGATTGACTTCAGTTACAGCTGGCCTTTTAGCTGGAAGATGCCACTTGTCATTTCCTGGTTCTGGGATAATAAGTGTCGTACAGACAAAAAGAAAAGCAAGCCAAATAATGAGCCACAACTCAAGACCAAATATAAACAATGTACTGTCTTTCCCAAAAGGAAACTCCTACTACTAAAAGAGATTATATTTCATTTTTTCTCCTGATAATAGCTCTTCAAACAGCTCTAACCACATACGGTTGAACAGAGAATGAAAAAACAAAAAAAAGGTAATTTGAGCGTGGATACCTCTTGCTACAGTTTGTGTATCCAGCTGTGGATCCTCTTCATCATTATCACTATCATTGATGGCCTTGGAACAGCTGAATACCCAAGGTCAAGTGGTCAAAAAGTGGATTGAGTTACCAAGATTAAACTATAGCCCTCTCCTGTCTCCAGAATAGCACACAATTAATCATTACATCCAATGTTTTTTGGAGGGTAAAAGTGGATTTCTTCAAAAAAAAAAATTAAAGAAAAGTGGCCTTGAAATGTGCTCCCAGTGACTGTTGGAATAGTGTTTGTCTCTGTGTCACAAAGCTATTCTTTTACCAACTAGTCTAACCACAACACTGGAACAATGTTTGCTGGTAAAAGGTGTACTCTTATCTTGAAGGCATCTGCTGAATAGCCATGTGCGGTGACACGGCCCTTCAAACAAAACTGCAACATATTTAAACATTTACTGGCAGTGGAGGAAAATGGGGGTGCGGCGTGGTTGGAAGCTAAATGCTGCAATAGCTCTTTCATGCCAGAATAGTTTTAGGGCGCCAGCGGCTAAATTGGTTTACAAGTTGATGCATTAGAAAAACACTGATGAAAACATAATCAAAAACACAGGGCTAACTCGGCATGCCACTGAGGCGACATATAAATCAGAAAGGGTAGATAAGAGGGAAAGGGAGGCCAGGAGGGCGAGTTGCAGACAAATAATCATCACATTTTTGAGAGAAAATGCTAATTTAGGCCAGACGGCACAATTACATAGCACTTGTCATAAAAGAGCCAGGGCTTACAGGTCACAGTGCTCTATTGTGATTTTCCTGTTGTGATGTTGGAGGAAGTGAGCCAAAGACTTGTCTGGCTCTGGACCGTCTCAATCTAAGCCTGCAGGCAGGTGTTTTATGTAGGTAGTGTGCGTTTCGGTGTGTGCATGTGTCCAACAGTGTGCATGCACCTCAGAGAGTTTTCTTGCACTCTAAGAGTGAGAACATGAAAGATAAGTTATTCGTTGTTCAGAGATTTACCATTTTGTATTTACACACACATTCTTCACAGGGTTTTAGCGGTGACATGCTGTGCAGTTCAAACCAGTGTTTACACTGGCAGAACAGACATCTCAGCCCAAACAGAAGACTTCAAATTTTCAGACAATAAAGAAGTGCTATTAGTCTTCTGGTATCAAGCAGAAAAGTAGGCCAGACTGCAAAATCTTTCAAGGTTTGACAAGAAAAAGTGGAGCTTGTGTAGCCCAGAATTGCAGAACAAACTTCAACTCAAGTAGTCTTTCCATTACTAGAATGTGTATTCAGCCGTCTGAACCCTGCCCAAAATAACCTGCTGCGTCCAAAAATTATTTACTCCTTTTAAATATAGCCGGAGACCTCAATTAAGTCTGCTCGACACCTTTCTGTCGGGGCTAAATGGATTTACTTCTTCCAACAAATTGCTTCTCCCACAGTGTGCTGGAGGACAGTCATTGTGCGTAGTTGTAAGCTTACCCCTTTCTGGTGTTTCTGGGAAACCAACAAGCAATCCAGATGCTTCTTTTGGAGGTTGAATAGATTTTTTAAATACTTCATCTCAAGCCTAGCTGGGTGTGCTAGCCACTTCTTGTGAAAATGCCCCATGAGAAAAAGCAAAACCAGCCACTATTTTCCTTCATTTTTAAAACAATTTGTCTGACTCATCATGACTTATTTCAGTCATTACAGGCGGATAATTACGTAACTGTTTGTCAGTGCATATCCACTTTTAAACTAGTTACTCCCTATAACTAACAACATATGTCATTTATGAGGGCATGAATACATATAATTGAGCTCACATTTCAAATTGTCTCTGTGCCAAGCCTGCGAGCCACTGCTACACTGTTGTGTTAGCGGCTGTTTCAAGCAAATCCAAGACTGCAGCAAAAGCATTCTTTTCTCCAACAAAGTCAACTATTCTCTTTGTAGCACAGCTTTAGATACATTATTTGTGGCACTTTATAGAGAAAACATGCAACTATTACACAGCATGTGGCTTGTTTCAAAGTCTGCAGTGTCTGAAAATAAAATGGGATAGGGAATCAGAGCCGTGTATTAGACATGCTGCAAAAACTCCAGGCAGTATAGAGAAAGCAATGGCATTCCTCCTTCTACATGATTTCTGATTGCTTGAGGCTATAGTGTCCGATCAAAGGCTACTTTTCAATCTCACTTTTATCATCCAAACACTCCAATATGTTCTGGAGTGACAACAGAATTTCTATGGATCATGAACATTAAGTGGAAAAAAAGGAGTGGTGTGATACAGTGCCAACAGAGAATAAAATTTAAATCTGAGCCCTACTTTTGGATAGTGACCAATCAATATCAGTCAATTAGGACCAAAAGCTGGTTAGTTATCATGCCACAGAGATACGTATGCGTTGCTCTCTGGGCTGTAAGATTTTCAAATTAAGCCCTAATGGACTGAGGATACTTTATCCACTTTGAAAGCCTCTAAAGCACATCTTTTTCAACATAGTGATGCTAATGGTAAGTAAGCTTACTGATCTTTTTTTCCAGTCATTTTGGGATGTCATCTGACATTGTTTATTTTAACCCCTTACATCAAGGCAACCACATACTATGAGGCATAGTCATGTTGGCATTACATCTTGGAAATATGGTTTAATCATTAAAATAGCCAACAATGTTTCTCTTAAGTGCACAGTAAATCCTAAAACACTGTAGATATAAGCATTTCTGTAGACCAAATTCTTCGGACAAACCACTGAGTGGTCAAACGTTGAATAAATGGACTTTGGAATATCCCTAACAGGGTCTGTGTCAGAAATAACCAGAACTCTGCTTTAAATTAGGCTAATACACAAAAAAAAGTTTGTGGTGGTGAATTAATGTCATTTACTGTCATACGTTGTGATTTTTAGAATCAGAGCTCAAACATCACATTGAAATGACAAGTGAAACTGTAGCCTAACATTATCTTTGGCCAGAGAAATACAGACCATCTCTCTGTGGCTTTATACTGTAGGCGTTCACTCCACATCGATTGGCTTCATTCTCCTTTTCCCTCTCCTTCCCCATCTGCAATTCTGATTCCACCTCTGTGCAGTCAAGCGTGTCTACTCCAATACCTGACAGGCCCACTGGACGTGCACAGGTAGCCTCTCTCCGAGCTGCAGAGAGTGACGGATGGCCAACATACCACACTGGTCGGGTTGCTCATGTTTAATTCTGACTGCAACCTTTTTTTTTCCCAGACAGTCATCCAGCTGCTCAGCTCAGGTCCCAGTCTGCAGCACCCAGGGGAGCTGCAGAGAGCTGTGGTTCTGAGCAGGGGCCCTCACTGTCCATCACCTTCAACATTTGCCTCAGCAGAACATTCAATTTATTTTATAGCACCACTCCACTTGATAGCACTGACCTCCCACATCCCTTGGAGAGTAATGAGATGGCTACGTTGATGTCAGTCTCAGTGTTGACTGGAAAGACTAACCACCCAGTGGGGATCTTCAGGAGAGGGGCCTTGTAATAAAAAAACAGGGAGTAGAGAGGAAAGGGGATTAATTTCAGCCGAGTCGTGTTCTGATTTCAAAGGAAGCTGTTCTCAAACCCCGCTGTGCCCCGGTTGTAGCACTGTCCCTTCGCTGATGGGCATGTGTGATTGGTTTGTCACGGATGGGATTCATCATGGAATCTAAATACAAGGAAGGGGTTGCAAAGAGACGGTTAGGGTTTCACATGATGCTCCAGAAGTGACTCAAAATGTCACAACAGAGAGCAGAACTGTCAGGAAAGAGGTCACATTTCAATTTGAAGAGTGCCATGCTGTGGCCAGAACAAGGAAATGCATCTTGACTTTGACTAAGAAGAAGTAAGAAAGCACCCTTTGTCTGTGGGGGTTTAACAGTGATCAACATATATTATTATCTACTGACCCCAACAGGCTACAGTTCCTGTGCCAAAACTGTTAAAACCACATTAAAACCTCCCAACATTTGGAACTTGAAAGTTCTATTCATATTGAAGTCGTGCTGGCAGTTACATCTGCAATAAAGCATCATTTCTGTCTCCTATGCTCATATCATGGTCTTCATTATGACTGTCCATCATGAAACCGATGAGCAATTACTGAACTTTTTGACAGCTTTGATCAAAGATAAGATTGTTACAGTCTGAAAAATGAGAATATTTTCTCACAAAGAGTTTAACAACAAATTATAGCAACTTTAAAATAAAAAAAAATGTGGTGGTCAGAGACATCCGTGGACAAAATGATAACAGATTGCCATCTGCATTTTTAGAGAAACTGAAAACAGGAAATTATATTAATCCAAAAGTATATATAACATTCTCATTTTAAAGTCCCGGGTTCTTTTTACTTCTAGACACGGCTCAAACAACAGATGTAATAGTAATCATAATGAAACTTAATCAGCTTATTCTTATTTAGTGTCTCCACTCCAGATGTGGCATAAAAGACCCAGTCTGAAAAGTAGGCTAGTGTTGTTTCATAAGCTTTTTCCTTTTCCTTTTTAAGCTTAAATCTTGAACTCAACATGATAGTGTTAGTTGAATAAGAACCATACAGGTGTATTTTGCTTCATGTCTTTTGAGCCTAAGCATACATGTATATCTCATGTGTCAGATACTATCTGTTATGATGTAATAACACTTACAGATGGCTGACACCATCAGCTTGTCTCATTACACACTGTTCAGGAAACTTGGGATATCTGCTATCTCCGCTATCTATTTTGCAAGTGCACCATCGCTGCCCAAGATGATTGTGATTGGCTTAAAGAAATACAAACAAGCCAGAATATTTTCCCCTATAGCAGAGTGATAAGCTGTGTGCAGCCAGACCATTCTCCAGCGCTGTGGAGATAGGTCTGACAATGTGAGAATACTAAATGGGAAACAAGCATGGTACTCCCCAGGCAAAGCACCAGTCTCTCACAGGGCTCAATGTAAAAAAAATAAAAATAAAAATAAAAATGTGTAGCCATGCAAAGTTAGAAAATACGCTGATACACATGTTTTCCCACATAACACATCTAAAACAAAAGGCATGTTCTGCCAATGGATGTGAATTAAAAGAGAAACGCCGTATTCTTCATCTTCTGAAGGGCTCTTTGGGTAAAATATGTTCTTTCAAAAAATTAAAATGCAAGTCTCCTTCAAAAGCCTTTCTTCCCCTCGCTACGAAGTTTTTACTGTTTGTTGCTGACGGCAGTTGGACAGATAACTCAGCTCTCTCCTCCAACGACACCGAGTGGGAATCAGGCCAGTATAATGACATCACCCAAAACTGTCACTGAGGTCATATATTGAAAATAAATAAAACAAAGTTCCTCAGAATGATATGACTTTTATTCATTAAAAATTACCAACATTAAATAGAGATGTTTGTGAAATACTCAGACATACAGACAAACACTCATATCTGCAGACATGTATAAACTCAGTCATGTAATATGTTGAGATACATATAACTGGTCTCTCTTTCTGTCTTTCCACTCCTCTTTCACTCACACACCCACAGCCGAATTCCTTCCTGTCCCACTGATTAACTCAAACATTACTCAGACCTTCAGGTGATTGCTATAAACAGTATAGGTAGCCCATGTGGCCTTGGTGTCAACGCGTTTCCCCGTGTTTATGTGAAAGGATGCCCGTGCGTCTCTCTACACCACCTGCTAATTAACATCTCACCAGCACACTTACAGCGCAACCTCATTCCACCAGGAGGAAGGCGAGGAGGGAAAGTTTGGAGGCAGAAAGAGAAGAAGTGGTTAGTGCGAGCCTGAAAGAGAGGACGTGAAAAGGAAATTGAAGAGAGGAAATGAAGGCAGTGACAGAGAAAGTAAAAGAGTTTTGCAAGAGGAAGTGGCTGAGAGTGTGGAAGATGGAAGAGGAAGGGAAATTTGGCAGAGGCAGGAGTCCTTGAAGATGAGAAACAGAGAGTATGACAGCCGGGGAGGGTGTGGACAGCTATGTCTTTTTGATGGCACAGGCTAACGTGTGGGTACTGTCTATCTTGAATGAATACTGCGCTTTTTTCCTCCTGTGAATTTCTAAATAACACTTTCCCTCTGGAGAGAAAGGTAGCCTTCCCCAGGGTTAGTATAAGAGAGTGACAGTTGGGTGTTTTTTGGAAGAAAGGGAAAAAATTAAATGACAAACTCGGTTGGGCTGTTGAATCTCAATGATTCTCTTTGGCTCTCTCAAACGTAACTTCTTGACAGCACTGAGCCCTGAGCCCAGTCCCAGGCAGTCCTTCAGGCTTACTGCACAAGAATGCCGAGCAGAAAGACTGATGCAGTCATAAATAGCTCATCCTCTCCTACACTTGTGGCAATTAAACACCATTTGGAGTCTTTCAACTCGACGCACAAGAGCCAGCAGAATTACCTTCTTTTATCAACGCGATACTGTCTGGGTTCAAAGCCCTCTGCTCATAGTTTCCACAGATGGAGCCTCTGATGCGGCATTTCTCCTGATTGTGTGCAGCACGGGCCAGAGCCCGCATGATAAGGATCATGCTCATTGAGACGATTTAATGCTATTTCTTGGGAATTTCTCTCCTCAGATTGATCCCTTTGAACTGGTTAAATTAGCACGGAAACACTATTTTCCACTCCATTCCCCAAAATAAATGAATAAATACATACAACTTGCCCTGTTTGTTGTTAGATAAAAGCACCATATGGAGGTCTGGAAAAATATCTCAGGGAAAGAGTGGGAGAGAAACCTCCAAATAAGGATTTGGGGAAAACCGGCTTTTCATTATTCATGATTTGATGACTGATAAACACTAATCACAATAATCTGCATGTGTGTTGTTTTCCGTTTAACATAGACTATAATCGTATCGTTCTTGCTATCGTATAGCAAGAAGAAAGAACATTGGAAGGGGGTGTGGGCAATCTGTGTCCTGTGTTTTCACACCCAATTCCCTGTAACAGAGGTGGTCTGGGCGTCTTAACAAAATGTCTGCTGGACCGCTGTGAGGGCTCTGATTTACGAAGATGTGCTAATATTATTCCCCACCTTCCAGGCTTCCCCTATGCTGCCCACCCTTATTATTAAATTAGTCCCTTTCTTTTCCCTAAAAACACATTGAAGACAGCATCTGGAAGCTATAGCTTTGGCTACCAAGACCTTTAAAGACCAGGGCGGGGACTGCAGCAGGGGTATCGTCCTGTAAGGGCATTTATGTGGCTTGTAGTACAGGAAGCTGCCACTGTGGACAAACCTGAGAACTCAGCGTCTTTTTGGAAAATGACTCTTGGCATAGTTCACCAGAAGTGTTGAATCCAATTTTTAAAATGTTACACATTCTTGTCTTCTTGATTAATTCTGTACATAACAGCAATACATATTAGATTAGATAAGTTATCAGACTGTTTCCGTGTGACCCTGCATTGTGCCTACTTTGAATCTGGCTTTGGCTTTTTATTGATGTTAGGGACAGGGAGCATACAGTTTGTAATAATGATAATTTGGCTGACATTACACTGCTAAAAATATCCTGCCTGATCTACTTTAAAAAAATCAAGGCACATTTTTTGCATCAATTCATTATGTAGATAAGGCAAGACTAATCTTTGTACAAACCACTTAATTTTTGTAGGTAATCAACTTAATCTTTGCATTTTTTTGAGTGTATGATCCCGTCAACATGAGTTTGTACTGTGCACTTTTATTTGAATCTTACTTTTCCAACAACCAAGAATTTCTGCGATAACCAGCACAGTGATTCTGTTAGTAAATGCATCTTGCTGAGGAGAAAATGAATAATGTCTTGTGTTTTGAACAAATTAAGATTAACTTCAAACTAGATATATTCACATAATGATACAAACTTAATTTTTATTGTCAATATCACAGATTTAATTATGCTACATTTACATCCACTCAGATTAATTTTTTTCAGTGTACAGCTGATAAAACCTTTTCAAAAACACAGTGATTACTTGTGATTAAATTATAATAGGCAGTTTACTTTACCCTGAATGTGCTGGTTACCTGAGCAACAAGTCCTCTAAACCACGACCAGTCATTGGTATGTTTTGATATACAAAGTCTTGGTAGAGTTCCATCCTATTTGCATTCTCTGTTAGTTATGGGTGCTGGAAATTGCAATATCTGTTCGCATTACTTTTTGCATTTTGTGGTTCCCAGGTTCAGAACCGAGCTGGGAAAGAAAGCTTTTATGTTTTCTGCATCTGCTGCATATAATATACTGCAGACTGATATTAGACTTGGTGATTTAGTAACACTGAACAAGTTTAAGTCTATGGTAAAAATCTATCGAATCCAGGCTGCTGTGTGCAAATGTTTTACATGATCATTTTTAAATAGTGTTTTCTATGTGATTTTATGTTATCTGTTGAAACTTTGTGTTACTGCTATTCTTGGCCAGGTCTCCCTTATAAAAGAGTTCTGTGATCTCAACAGGACAAACCTGGTTACATTTTTTTTTTAAATAATAATTATACGATACTCTCTAATACAACCCACATGAGCGTTTATTAAATTAGCGCCCCTACCGGTGGTTGGGAGTAAATACAATCCATTTGAGCATTTTCTGTCCTCATACCTAAATGTTATGTTTGCGGTTTTAAACACGCCATTAACATTGAAAAAACTGATGTTGTTTCAGTAGGTTTATTCAACAAAAACAACATGGTACGGTTAGAAAAAGGCATTTTGTTTGGGTTAAAATAGTATATTTATTATGTTAACTCACTTCCTTGCATCCATAAATGACGTAATCACGCATGTGATGCGGAACATGACGTAGTTCAGGTTGTTACGTTAAGTTAAAAATAACTTGCCGTTTAATTTTATTTTCAAACGGGCCTGGTGTCTTTGTCTGCGGAGGACAGTCCATCTGAGCTATTTCAAGGTAGACATGTTTTCCTTTGTATTATTGACTTCCTGTTCCTGTTGTGAATCTCTTTGTCAATTTGTGTGATTAAAAAAACTCAACAGCAAAACATCAGAGCAAAATATGAAAGCTCAGTTTCCTTTTCATATGGTCCAACTGTTCTTGCTAACGTTGGTTTGGAAAGCAGCCAGTGTATGAGCAGCAAGAGATAAATACTCGTCTTACACATACTTTCCCTAAACGAGCTCTTAAAGCCACAGTGTAAACACGCTATGAACTCCATCCATGAGTTATGCTAATTACAGATAAGGCTGGAGTGGCTCATAGTTAATACCAGGCAGATAAGATGGTTTTATTGGTCCTTATATACAACTTGAATAGCAGTTGAGTGGGCGAAGATGACTTAAGAGCACTGACATTGGCCAAAATTGATTAGGGTATAGTGGAAACAAACATGTTCCCATACAGCCATGGACTTTATTAACTAGCCTACTGGATGATATAATAATATTTAAGCCGTTTATTTGCTCAGCTTTGCTTCAATAAACTTAACTGTCATTAGTTCCTGAACAGAGGCAACTGCAAAAACACTGTAGTAATGAGGC
The DNA here is from genome assembly GCA_028570985.1 of Heterobranchus longifilis. Taxonomy (NCBI): domain Eukaryota; kingdom Metazoa; phylum Chordata; class Actinopteri; order Siluriformes; family Clariidae; genus Heterobranchus; species Heterobranchus longifilis. Next base: position 10,304 of record JAOVVB010260696.1, read on the forward strand.
TGGGGAGGAGGAAAGCCAAGGAGTGAAGTTTTCAGGCCTTTAAAGTTTGAAAAGAACTTGAGTGCAGACTGTAAGAAAAGTGCTCCACCTCGATCAAAGTGGCGAGATAAGCAGGGCAGATTAATACTTAAGGGAGCAGAGCTTACACTACAACCGTGAACAAGTCGATCTCCCGCACACAACAAGCACTCCAGTATTTTGCTCACTAATGGAGTGTTTTCAATGAGTGCAGAAAAAAGAGCTGAGTTGAGCTAAGTGTGTCAAATTACCCACACCCTTCTTTTGTTTCGCCTCAAAACCGACTGCATCAAAGATGTCTGAGACTAAGTGCCAGAAAAGCGCCTCTGGATTGTGCATTGTAGGCAAGGTCTGTTCAGAATTTGCAACCAAAGAGGATCCATAAGATAGTGAAAGTTAGCAAGCTGAGATTGCCCAACAGTCACTCAAACTGAGTAGGCTGTAAACATGCCCTGCACATTGAAATATCATCCTTTGAATTCTGTTACTTACAGATTACAGCAAGGCAGGGAGAGTCTGCATGGTTTTCAGAACTAAGCCATGTCTGTAAATACTCTATATGGCCAGTGTGTGTCTATTCCAATAAAAAAGAAGCAAAAATAGTAAAATTCATTATTTTCCCATCACGACCACAGCAATAAAATGTAAAGCCTTTAAAACATCACCAAAACAACATGCAATCTGCAGTCGCATCAAAAGCACCAGTAAAAAAATTAAAAAAACCTTTGTGAAAGACTCTATAAAGCCTTTTTCTATAAAATTGTCTCAGTTCATCATTTCATACAAGTCAAGGTCAGTGACTGAACAGTTTGGAGAGATAATACAGACCCTGTAGCTGGGTGATAGTGCTGGAAAATGCCATCACTGATATATTTTTGAAAATCACCCATAAATGCTCTGTTGGGATCATAGCATCTGGCTAATTTGCAACACCTCGACATATGGATGACATCGGTTTGATCCTCACAAAGCCTCTGGGTCATCACTGTGCCGTGGGGATGGGGACATTATCATCCTGGAAGATACAGCTCACTACAGGAATGAAACATGGACATGTGTGCAGAGACCTCCAGCTCTTCTTTCCACCTGGTTTGTGTCTTTGTAGTATCGCCAAAGTCCTGACGTCACCCCCAGGCTAACCACTGTTCCATTCACTCCTTTAACTCAAAGCATCTCTCATTGAAAATTCATTTCATTGGTCTCTGTCAAAAAGTTGAAACCCTGGAGTTGAAAGCTTTGCACTGTAAAGGTGAAACCTTTTGAAAGACCATTTCTACAAACACATTTGTTGAAACTGTGCTATGGAATTCTCTTTATATTTACTGTTCTTCTTTTTCTTTCTTTCTTGTAAGCTCCTACTACAGTATCTCTAGTACCTCTGCTCCTACTACTACAGTACTAACTACTGTAGGTGCTACCAATATTAGTGCCAGTTTGGGTGCTAGTCCTACCACAACTACAGCTAACTGCTATTGCATAATTTCTACTACCAATCACTGGTACATCATCAGAGGGTGTACATATATGCTCTGTGCAGACATCTGAGTACCTCCAATGTTTTGTGACTGCACAGACTTGTACGCTACTGCGCTGTGCTGGAAAACCAAAATGGATGCTGTATTTGACTGTGTGAAAAGATCAGTCACTACCTGCATCTCTATTTAATTCATCTTTAAAACAATATAAAGACAATGCAACATTTCATAAACGCTGATCTATTATGCAGGTGTGGAACATGTCCTCCATCTGTGGTGTCTGCAGCTGTCCATGCACTTGCACTTGGGAGTATAACCGAGGCTTACCTTTGTTACTACCACTACAGCCAGTACTACTGTTACTACTGTAGCTGCTACTTTTAGGGCTGAGTCATTATATGTACTGCATGCAAACTCCCTAATTCTTTTTGACCTATGTTGTATTTTTCAGTCTATTCTGCAGCTTCCGGTCAAGAAAATAAGCTCACATGACAAAAAGTTTTCCAGAGATTAGTGATGGGCAGACCGACTCGTCATGGTATCTGTTCTGTCGAGTTCATATGTGTAAATGAATCAGACCTTTCAAACCTTTTGAGTTTTGGAACTTTTTGCAAAACATGGCGTCAGTTTCTCTGTGACACAGTCCGTGGAACGAACATGCACATTGGACAGCTGCTGCCACCCCCACAAAACTTCTCTCCAATGCATTTACAAGTGTATAAGTTTACATCAATAAAGCTAAAATATTCATTTTAATGCATTGATTCAGAGTGAGTGTTTCATTCAGTCTAGTTCAGTGCGTGTAGCTGCCAGGCTGTCTTGACTCCAGTGAGACACTCTGACGTCTTTATTCTGTGTTTTAAGCGACTGCACGATGAACACTGAGCAGTATCCTACGTTACCGGGAGAGAGTGTGTGAATGGGAAAAGTCGGGGATTCATGAGCATTAGTACGTTCGAATGGTTCGACAGGCTGATCCGGTACATATCGGACACTAAAAAGAGTCGTTCAAAAAGATGTGTTCATTCATTTTTGCCCATCACTACCAGAGATCCTATGTCAGGAAGATTGTCCTGTCAGAACATGGATGGTGGAGAACCTTTCTTTCGACTCCTCCTTTCTCTGTTCTCTTTTGTTGCCCCACTAATTAACATGCAAGGATGGCAAATTAATGTGTATAAAAAGAGAACATAAGCAGTTATTGATGTGCTGCTCCTGTCGCATTCTCTCCAGACAATAACTTTGAACACTGAATGGGTGGATTGGTTCTGAAGGTGTGTCATTAAATGGCTTGTTTGTTGATACCGTGTGCATTCTTCTTGGTTTTTAGTGGAAAACAGACATAATAAGAGAAGTCTTAGAAATTAATTTAATTTGCATAAAAAAGGGGATGATGTTGCAGCTGCATAAAAACAAACACTTCAAAAGGCAATTCTTTTTTTTTTTAAAGATGGTGTATACTGCGAGCAATGAAAGCTGTGCATGAAAAGAAATGGTAACAAACGCATGCAAGTATTACTAAATATTAATTAAAATTTCTATCTTTCCACAAAGTGACAGTTTTTGGTTTCCTTGATTGCAGTGTTTGAAGAACATTGAAAGTAGGCAAAATTTAATTGCACAAGTTTTCATTAAAACAAAATAAGAATAAATACGTTTGATCCATTTGCTAGAAGGAACAATTCCCAGTGTGTTTGTGGAATTAGAAATAGCATGACAGCTAATCATTGGCTTTTCTTTGTAATTCCCTCTTGAATGGTACTTGTGTTATAAAAAAATAGGATACTGGGTTTCCTCCAATTGCATGGTTTGCATCACCGGTGTGTGCTGAGCCAAATGGACTGTGGGATTGATGGTCAGGAAATGAACACACATGCTGAAATCAACCGGCCATTCACTGCTCTCCCACGATTAAAGCTATTCAGTTTCTCTTTTGGAGCTGCGCCGGACAAGTGCCGAGGACTGTCTGCCTGTGTATGCTGAGCTACTGCAGACTGTATGTATGTTTGTGTGCACAACTGTCCATAAGAACATGAATGGGCTTGTTAGTGTTGTACATGGCCATACCTGCTCTGTGCGGGTGAGCAGCCCTCATACTCCACTGTGGTGCCCTTGAGTGTTAATGGTCTCCTGCTGGCTGCTGGGCATCCTGTGATTAAGCTCTGCACACAGGATGATGAGGTGTGACTGCTAATCCAGTGACACATACAGCTGCAGCCCAGCTGATAGACTGCAGCTGACCACCCCTACTTTCAACATTGTTTGCGTGTGTGTACAATATTTGTGTGAGGATTGGTGCATGTATGATTGTAGACTGTGAACAAAGTGAAAGATAATTTGCAGCTTATCTGCTTTCAGTGCATACAGTAGCGAGACTATCCTCCCAAAGGCATAGGGGCATCAGATCAGAAAACACTAATATGGGTCATGTTTTAGGGAATTACATTCAAGGTATCGTGTCGTTTGGTTTGGAGGACTTGTTGACAGTAGCCGATAGGAATTACACTTAAATAAAACACACAGCTTCCAGGGTTTTTCCTGGCTCAGAATGGGCCATTGGGGGGTGACTACGTATGACAGTGTAAAAAATAAATAAATAAATAAATAAATAAATTGGAATTAAAGTGGTCTGAGAGAAACTAGACTTCTGTCGCTCTGTTTTCAGGCTTTAGAAAATCTAGCTAGTGACGTAAGATTTTGGCCAATCATAGGTCATTTCGGGGAGAGAGTACCCACTGTGTCCCCAGCTGAGTTGGAAATGATTATACATGCTTTTATTTCCTCACGGCTGGACTACTGCAATTCCCTTTTCTCCTGCCTTATCAAAACTTCGCTAAATCGCCTGCAAGTGGTCCAAAATGCTGCTGCCAAGCTTTTGACCAAGTCTTCCAAAAGGTCTCACGTGACGCCTATTGATGTGTACTGATGTGCCTTCGGTACAAGCAGTACAGTACATAGGAACAAAATTGTGTCCAAATGCAGTCCACTTTATTGTTCAGGGAGCAGACATTTGCTGTGAAAACACTCTGGAGAGCTGCTCTGCTGGGGTCAGCCTCTAGCTGTCTCGTCTGCCGTGTTTACGTGTCCTCTCACATTTTTCTGAGGCAGGATTAACCTGCTACGCGGACCAGAGGCTGAAGCCGTGGCAGCTCCTACTGCGCCCATCTGAACGAGGAGACGGCGAAGGCGGTGTGAGAGGAAACGTACCGATGAGCTGATATTAATAATACGCTTATCACCATTAAAACATTTAGCACTGTGTTTATCTGACCCGGAGTGGCCACTGTCTGCATCCATTTGTGCCGCTCCATGACGCTAGTTAGCAGTTAGTAATATTTTCTCTCCATCTCTGAAATGGAAAGAGAAAATGCTGCTAATAGTCCAGCCTTCTGCTAACCATAGACACAGGCTCATAGCTGCAGGTAATTCATGTTAATGTTAATAAATCACAGTATGTCATCTCAAAGAGGTTTACAGGTAATCCTCACTGAACTGCTGCTGTGCAACTACGGCATCAGCCATCGAGTAATAGTAATAGTATTAGTAAACTTAACTCAGGTCTGCCTCCAGTACACGACTCAAGCTTCATAGTGTGGCTAAACAGAACAACATATTTAAAGAACTAACTTTTTTTTTGGAAAGGTTTGGTTCTCCTAAGCAATGCCCAGCTTTATATTCCAATAGTTGTGTGTATTTACGACTGGGAACTGCCCAGTACAACCCCTTACTTGCTCCATCAAACCAGACTTTCTGAAGTGCCTTGATCAAAAGGAATCCCAGTCTTGGAAATACTTCAGCCACAAACACACTATTCTTATTTAGAAAAAAATCCCCTAGAAAGAACAAATTAGTCTGCAGGACTGAAATCTCTCACTCCCACAAAGTGTTATCTCATTCGACATTAGCATATCTACGTTCTCCATTAACAAGAGGTCTGGAGCAGATCTGAGAAGTGAATGCAACATGTACCGGAAAGCAGTGACAGAGCTCTGGAGTCTTGAGTTACTCGTGGTCCAGCTGTAAAGTTTCTGCCGGCCTGGGAGGCATTGTTGTTTTATTTTAGTTGGAACGGCGATCATGGCTGGGGCTTTAATAACATTAACGGCAGTCGGAATAGCGCATCATGGGGGGGGGGGGGGATAAAAAGAGAGATAAGGAGAGGATGGGATACATGAGGTTTAATGTTTATTGATACTTTTAATTTGCTCAGGACTCAAACCTGCCCTAGGAAACACTCTGACCTGAACAACAGTCTAACCTTCTGTCCATACTTTTTAAATTGACTCAAACTGTACATTAGTTTCATCTCATCCCCTCCCTACACATCTCTTTCTTTTCCTTCCTTTCCCGAAATCGTCCCTCCTTCCTCTCAGTTTCCTCTTTCACTCACCCATGAGACCTAGTGGTGATTTTTAGATGGAGCAGTGGACTTCAGGTCTGTTTACAGGCAAGATCTCAGGAAGTCAACATCAGATAAGCGGATTCCTTGGATACACAAGACGAGCAGATACATTTCCAGTAAGACGGCTCCACGAAGGATACGGTCTAAACGGTATTACCCAGGGAAGGATGTGAGTTGAAAGTTCAAGGGTAATGCATGTACATGAATGTATGTGTGTGTCTGTGTGTGCTGTCTGAAATCCAGCACTGTTTCCAAGATGACAACATCTTTGAAAATGTCTTCATCACCCCTGAAACCCAAAGACAAGTTGCCATTAACAAAACCTTAACCTTCTTGCCTCACTGCATTACATTTTTGCTTTCTGTTCCAAATTACCTAATTGTCCCTTTACGCTCTTGATCATGACACCAGCTTTTGGCCAGATTCTTAACTGGCCGTGGACACAATCTCTCCTCTCCCCACCTCCTCCTTTGTGCTGCATTGCACAAACACAATAGAATGTACTCTAAATGGATAGCAGGTGTTTCCTCTCAGTGCAGCTCTCATCCTTTCAGGCTTTACTGTAAAGACAGCGAGGGAAGAACCTGGCAGTGTACGGTGTCACAGCCTGTGTTTACCTACCAAGCTGCGTCCTCGACTTCAGGAATAGTTTGCCATTTTGCGAAATGCACTTTCTGACAGAGAGTTAGATGAGAAGATTGATTCCACTCTTATGTCTGTATGGTAAATATGAAATTACAGCCAGCAGCTGGTTAGCTTTACCTTGCACAACAACTGTAATATCACAAGATCACGCAGGAATCGAAACAAATCAATTTCCATCTCGTCAGGCTTCAAGTAATGCTGTTCGGACAAATCAGCGTCCGATGAGGAGCTACTGGGCTTGGTTACGAGCAAAGAACGGCACTGAAGGCTTTTCTCGATGGAAAAGATGTTTTCTCTTCTCCCGAATAGCTTCAGCAAGAGTTTGCCATTTTAAGGGGGTTATGACCAGGATTATTACTCCAGGAAGTTACAAACAAGGAATAGTCCCATAACCACCTGTACAACGGTGGATCATCTTCATACTTCATAGTTTTTGTACAAATGAAACCGAGATATAATGTCTTTCTACAGTGATCTTTAGAAGTGTTGGTAGACAGCTTTTGTTACCAGTGGACAATCTAAATGCTAAGCTAACCTGCTGCTGGCTGTAGCTTCATATTTACAGTACAGACGAGAGTCAATCTTCTCATCATCCACCAGAAACTGGATTTCCCAAAATGTCAAACTATTTCTTCAATTGAGAACACTGAATGCTTTTTGAGGTTATTTTTTTGTATATAGGTTCTGCAGCCAGATCAAATAGTTATGGTTTTCATGCTAATAAATACAAATTTTCTGCCTGTCTGTACACTGCTCTGGCTCTCTTCTCTCTTCTCTTTTCCAAATCAGCTGGCTGGCCAACGGAGCTTACACAAGCTGTCACTAATGTTGAAGACTGTGGTCTGTAAAATCCTAGCCAACACAGAAGATAGACAGGGGCCAAGCTTCTGTCCAGGATTGAAAGTTTGAATGGGTAGAGCTTAGCACCCACAGCACATGCTGTGGAACTTAAAAAATGTTAAGGTTATTAAAAACACAACAAAAGAAAGAAATGTGTTCAGATGCCTGCTGATTTGTTTAATACCTTATTAAAGACAAAGTGGGATCAGAGGGAAAATCACTGGCTCAGTGCGTGTCAATAAAACAAGGCTGATTGCATTGTTTAGTCTCAGCCACGGGGTCACATCTCACCAGCACTGGGAAAAGGAGAGAGAGAGCAACATCTGTCATAATTTCCAAGTTGGTAGCAAGTGGTGGAGAGCTGCTATAATGAGGTGTCGTATACCTGACACTTCATGTCCTCCTTTTATCCCTTCGTCCCTGTTTCGCTCTGTCTGCCTTTCAAAGTAACACCGTATGCTTCATTTTATGAGCACTGCTTTCTATTCCATCTAATTTGTGGTTTCATTTGATTCATCTCATTTGACGACCTTAAAGTCAAAATCAGATTAATTTATCCAGGCAGGACAACACAGAAGAATGCTGATGACGACAGAAAGCATTGTCTGCAGAGAAATTATACTGACACATCTGCAGATTGTTATCGATTCATTATTTCTTCATGCATTTCATTTTGTAATAGTTGTAATTAAAATGACCATTTGAGTGTCGTCCTACTTTATTGGAAAGGAAGGAACTGAATTTCTGACCTGAGTGCCTTTTTAATGACGTTTTACTTTAGTAAAGTTTAAAATACATGCATTTTGCTAGAGATGTTCCGATACCATTTTTTCCTTCCCGATACAGATTCTGATACTTGAACTTGCGCATCGGCCGATACAGAGTACTGATCCGATACCAGTGTGTTAATATTTAATACACATTTTCAATAGTACACTAACAGTATACTGTATAACATAGTGCAACAGCAACTGAAATTGGCAACACGAGTGCCACCCTCGAAACTGAAGCCTTGCTATACTCATCGCCATTTTACACTGGTGGAAATAATACCAAATTGGTGACATTTTGCTAACGTTATCTCTGACTAATGCTTTAATCTCCACTAGCAGAGCAAACTGGAAATCAATTATTCTCCGCCGCTCTTAAAACAGTAGTTGCCGGTGGCAGCACAGCACAACTTGCTGTGTAGGCTACTGTTTCAGCACTGAAGAAGAAGATGATTTTTTGGGGGGATAACTGACATCTTAGCCAGGTTTTTTTCAGGGCTAAATTACTAGTATCGCATCAGTGCATAGACTTGTGTACTTGCCGATACTCGACCCAGCATTTTAGTCCGCTTTGGAGGCATTATCCGATAAGGGGATCGGTATCAGAACAACTTTAATTTTTGCACTACCTCACATGGATATAGTGGTGCAGTCCAGCATATATATATATATATATAATTTTTGCACTACCTCACATGGATATAGCGGTGCAGTCCTGCAT
>JAOVVB010260705.1:0-19173 GCA_028570985.1 Heterobranchus longifilis
AACGGAAAAAAAAAAAAACAGTGCTGACAGTTTCAGTAAATCCTTTTTCGCTTTAGTTGAAGTCGTGGATTCAAAGTGAAGTGACGCTCCACGGGCAGAACGCCACCCTGTCGTCAGATGTGGAAGGTGATGATTTTCTAATCACAAGCTCTTTGTGTGCAATGGGAACTAAAACATGTCTTCCTTTTGAAACAACCATGAAATGTGTTTTCGCTACTATGTGATTATCTCATGCTCATGTGAAATAACAATGCTTTTACTGCTGACATTGAAATGTGTTTTCTTTTCTGCTTTCTGCTCATTTCCAGTGTAGTAATTCTGTTGTTCACTGATTGCTGGTTCTGTGTGATTCTAGCTTAATTGACTTCATTACTGCTAATGCATTTCTAAAGTGTATTCATTTTTGCGGATAGCTATCGTAAGTTTCTACAAATGTAATCATACTATATCTAAATAATTCATAAATCTGCTTAACTTGTCAGTACATAAAAAACACTTAAACGCAAGGTAACTAGAATGCTGTTAACATGTCTAACCGAACAAACCAGCCCAAAAACACATCCTCAAGTTCTTCCTGTCCTAACTAAAGCTGATTTAAAGTACATAACTTGCTAAACATTTGCCATGTTGCCCTTCTAACCTCTAACCTTTCAACTTCCAGATTTCTTTGTAACCTCTCTTAATTTGTCTTCTCCAAATTTCTTAAAGGGAACTTTGATAATGAGCGCCTGGCTATTGCTAGACAAAGAATCCCATACCGACTTGGTCGGGTAGTTGACGAGTGGCTACTCGACAAAGGTAATAAAATCCCTTTAACTCCACTAATGATCTAACCGCCTAACCTACCGTTAACCACCACTCTGGAGGAGGTGCAGTGCCACGCAGCAGGGGTGACTGTGATTTGGCTCTCTGTAGGTCCCCTATAATGTTATCATGCCTAATAATAACTGGCTGATACAGCATAACTAATGCCATTCAATTATTCCTTACCGCAATTGGTAAAACTAATGTGGAAATCACACATTGTTGGAAAATACATTATTTTCTATTTTGGATTTGCCGTAATTTCCCATCCCAGCTCGCCCTGTTGAGGCAGATCACTGTGTAAAAAAAAAAAAAAAAATTACAGTGTATGTTTTCAATAATTCTCAGATATCCAGGGGACCATATCCAAAGCACCTTAAACTGGGGCTGCATCTCTTCAGAGAATTAACCCCCAAATAACCCGACATAACCCCCAATAACCTAACCACATGTAAATAGCTTATTGATTCCGTTTGCTTCTTTCCTGTCTTTTGTTGGCTGAATGTGAATTTGCACTGACTATATTTAATCATTCATGAAAACAAAAAAAACAAAAAATATTACTGGATTTTCAAGAAAAAAAAAAAGAAAAAAAAAGGAAGTCACTAAAAGTTAAAGGGACTGTTGAAGTGTTGGTTCAGTTATCAGTCTTAACATTCATTTGCAGCACGCGGGCGCACATTTTTCCGCCCAGCGTTACGCATCGCTCGTGCCATAAGTGTCGAATGTGGTCCCATCAAAGTGATGACTCTTTAACCCTTTGAGTGCCGAATGTCCCAACCTCTTTGTCTTTGTCTTGTGCCGTGTGTTTGTGCTGCTGAAGGTGGTTGATTCTAAAAAAAAAAAGAGAGAGGAATAAAATAAATCAGCTTAAATGTCTTCAAATCGCTGTATTTCTCATGTGCATATTGTGCCAGGTAGATTCAAACATAAGCAAATACAGTACCGTTTAGTAGAATAAAACCCACAGTTTCGGATGAGAATCTATATTATGGATGTCCAAAGCTCTGAGACTTTACAGTAAGGTGAGGGCGTTATCTTTTCTATTTGCATAAGAGATGTTTTATTGAGACAATCGTGAACATAGAGCTTCGAGCGTTCGCTCGTTGGCTCTTTTCAAACTGTATTGTGAACGATAACGAATTCAGAAGATAAAATCTCTCCGAGAACAATGAAGTATTCATACGATAGACAAACAGTAAATGAAGCGCTGGCATATTTATTTCATGGAAACAAAACAATCCTTGCATTCATCTCCAGCTCCTTATAAACTGACTCTGCTCTCCTGCCGGGGAACGCACTTCTGCTGAGGGTAGTTAGGACACAAATTAGAATCAAAAAGGGTTGGGATATGAAAGTTAAATGAAAAACCGGATCAATAAAAAATGACTTATCCACTTATAAAAAAGATTTGTGCACGCCACGAAAGTCGAAAGAGAATGAGCTTGAAACCGAATGTATTATTCTCTTTCTTCTGTAGTTTTGAAACGAGTCTGCGTCCAATCATTTAGATGAGAGCATTGAGAAAGTAGGAAGATGAAATAAACAAATAATCCCCATCAGAGCTCAAGTGAGGGCTTTGATCAGGGTGCGTTTTCAGAAAAATGTATTTGCTAATTTGATTGGATTCGTTGCAGAAATGTCATACACACGACATGGACTGAAAAGGCACAGTGGTTCTGGAGATACCGTTTGCATATAAGACACGCCAGTCTGGATAATGAGGGGGATTAGCGGACATTTCCGAGCTCAAAGGGTTAAAGGTGTTTGTTGCTTTGATCAGGAAGCGGCTAGAACTTAAAGCGAAGAAACGTCTAAGCAGAATCTAACCACCTAACAGCAAATCAAACTCCACCCACACTAACCACTGAGGGCTTCTCTCATCACTCCCCACCTTCCACTGCAAAATTGAAACCATTCGACCGACTTCCCGGCTTTGCCCTGCCGGTGACAAATTCAGAGAGCCCTCAGTTATAACCTTGTTATAAATTATGTTTAACATTTGAACGCAATTGGACCTGGATGTCAGTATTTGGAAGAACTTGGACAGGTTGCGGCGATCGCATGGCACCAAAACTCAATAATACAAGCTAACTCAGTTCTAACTACTACTAAAAAAGAAACAAATCTCCAGCTGGCATCTTCCTCCCCTTGTCTTCACTTCCACATAACGCAAAACTCAGAGGGTTAAAACAAAGAAAATGACTGGACACCAAATTCAAAAATGACGCATCTGCTCTGGATCATTTCAACAAAATGTGTTTGAAATTGAGGTCCCTTTAACATTTATTGTTTTCACGTGTTTTGAATGTACTGTTCTATATGTCATTTGCTCTGCAAGGTGACGGGTGTGTGTGTGAACATGTGGATGAGTGTGTTGTGTGGTAAACAGCCTGGACCATTCATCCTGTAATGGATGTCCAGTAATAGTCCAGGCTGTTACCAATATGGGGTTTTGGTCTCCAATATGTGGTGATTTTATTACATGAATGCCTCAAAGGGTCTTGACCAGAGTCCACAAAACAATCAGCCCCATGGGTCCCCTCTCCAAGTGCCTTTAATGTTTCATCAATTCTGTCAAATCCAATGAGCACAGAAGAACTCCACACCTCTCAGATCGCATTGGTACTACAACAGTGCCATTAATCTCAAGACTTGTGCGCTATTATGTTCATGTGTGGACAGAAACAAAAATAAGAGCACTAATCGCTCGCAGTCACTCTCACAAATCTGTGTTTTAGTCACACTGGGATATAATGGAAGTCATTGGAGCCAGCAGTGTCCTAGACTAGAGGAGAGCTGTGCTGTGGCACCGCACTGTCACTGCATCTCATTCCGAAACCCTTATCCTATCTCCACTAGTGTGTGTGAGGCAGATCAGAGCGAGCATCTCTCGCCGACTGTGTGCCCGCTGACTAAATCCAAAATGGCAGCCATTACAGGGACCCAATGGAGGGGAAAAATCAGGGTGCCAAAAGTTTCCAACAGCTCTATCCGAGCCAAAACTTACTCAGATGCATCCCCCCTTTTTTTCGTCTTTCTCTCGCCTTGCGATGGATCCGTCGTCCCAGGTTTTCTGCTCTGCTCCTGCCCTTCTTTCCCCTCACTCTCCTTTATTCCTTTTTTTCCTCAACCATCAACGACAGCCCTCGCTAAAAACTTGACGAGCATTTCTCTACGTCACTTTCTTTAGAAAACAATAATAATGTGTTGCTGGCTTCCTGATCTCATCAGGGAGCCTCTGCTCGAAAATAAAGATTACAAATAACCAGCAAGAATCAATTCCCCTTAGCTGTTCCCTTGAGCAGATGAGCAAGGAAGCGAATAAAGCTCCCCGAAGAATTGGAGCTTTATATCTTCTTCTGGCGAGGAGTCTATCCCTCTGGAGCGCTCCAACAGCATGACGATCAAGCTCTGACTTTAGCGAGATGAGTGCAGCAAGGAATACTGTAACGCCGGGTCTCTGTGCCCTAAAAGCTGGAGCAAAGCTGAAGAATCAGGTTTAATGTTCAGTGTTTAATGGTCTGGGGTGAGCTCCCCCATTCCCTAATAATCAAAGGCAATCAAGTCCTCCCACTTGGTGTGGGGCCAGAGCCCAAATCAACATCCCCCAGGCCAGGCATTGGTCCAGATCTGCTATTCATGATCCCAGCTTCATTTCAGAGATTCTCTCACATCAGGCCACAATCAACAGAGTAAATCCGTCTGAGTCTTTCTTTCAGCAGCCCCATGGTGAGATGTGTATCCTGCTGAGCTACTATCTTGTTCTCATTTGATCTCGCTGTACTATTATGGCCAAATTTGAGGGAAGTAGGGGAATTTATGAATTTTAGCATGCTTGCTCATGAGTAGTACAAGAAAAGCGGCTCTGGAAAAAAAGGGGACGCTTTTCTGTGATTTCATGGTCTCCTACCATGAAATGGCCTAAAAACAGCACAGTCACAGCTGGAGTGATCTCTCGTTGTATCTCTGCCTCGACAGTATCACCTTCTTAAGATCTACTTTCAGTTATAGGTTCAGAGATAGAGCCGCATTTGATTAAATCTGATCTATTGTCTCCAAAGTCCTGTAGATACACCACCACAATCTCAGCGCCCTCCGCTGCCTTCAAGGACCTCAGGGCTCCAATGCTGCCTCACAACGCTTTCAGTCTAGCTTCATGCCGCATTTGGCCCCTCATCTCCGTTGTCAAACACAATTAATTCATAGTGTTCTACCCGAACCAGCCCGACTTCTGAGGAGTAAAAAAGCAAAACGCTCTTAATTACCAAAGAGAGCCTTGTGCCGTGGAGATAACTTGGGAACACTTCATAATCGACTTTGTCAGCATCCCACCCCACCCCCATTGTGCTCCAGTCTTCTTCGACTTTTCTCCCTCCTCATTCTTTTTTTATGCCGAGAAGAAAATGGAAATCGGGGGAGTTCTTGTTTGTTGATACGGATACTAGAAATTCTGCAGCCGCGTGAAGGATTTGTGAACACAGACCCATAAAGACCGTGCGTGCAAACGGTCCAACTTTCTGTTCTTGCACATCACAAAGCAGCGTATTGACTGAGGTGAGTTCTGGGCCATCCCTCCTACCTTGCGACTCAGCTGAGAGAAAACATTTCAGATAGAAGCTCCTCGCAAACCATATGGCATCCCTCCTCTCTCTGAGATAACAGGGGTAGAAGGAGGATGAGAGAGGCGTAATGATGACGGTGGAGGGAGAGAGATACTGCTCTCTCCAGCTGCAGTCCTTTTCATATCCCCTCCACCGGGGATGGGTACACTTAGATCATCCTCTCCCCCCCCTACCCCTCCAATTTCCCTCTGCCTCCCTCCGACTATCACCTCCTCCAGGTTAGCTGCTCCCAGCCGGGGGAGGGGCTAAGCGAGAGCACAGTATCACGCCGCCGTCCCCTCCCGTCCTCTCCACCTACATTCTGGGGGCTGTAGCAGACACAGCCATTATTCCACAGCCTCTGACAAGCAATCTGTGCATTAGCACAGCCCACTCCCCGGCTTGGCTCAGCTCAGCCAGTAATTACCGACCACAACTCATCTGAGACAAGCCACTTCTCTCTACATTTAGAAAAAACGATGGTGCATCGATGCAAAACTGCAACCGGAAACTTGCTATACCTGCTTACGAGGGCAGATTACTTTAGACGTTTTTCTAAGAGGGGATGACATGCAGCAAAGGGCTGCAGATGGGATTTGAACCCGGGGGATGCCCCACTCTTGGTAAAAGCATAATAGGCCGTACAGTCTATTTTTTAACTGCTAGTTAACTTGCTGGTGCAAACTTTGCACGAGCAAGGTGTGCTTTTTTAAGCTCCTTTTTTTTCTGAGTGGCTCTCACAACCGACGCCGATCACAGCGGAGATCTATGTGACAGATGCCACCCTATCCGTGAAGACAAGGAGAGTACACACAGAGTGTACCAGGCAGACAGACACACAGCTGACAAACCTCGCAGATTGATGCGGTGGAGACAGGCTCGGACATTCGCTCCTCGGCACGGAGCCGCCGACAGCGGCGGGCATGCACCAGAAGCGGGTCCATTCTGGGGAAGTGGCTGCAGGTGTCCAATCAACAACGCACGCAACATTGTGCCTGCGTGACCGCTAAAAGACCGCAGCCGTCACCGGACGGGTGACCTTGTCGGTTAACGAGGATCAGCCATCGGTCAGAAAAAAAAAATAAATTAGCATCCCTTGTTTGCAGACATCCTTGAAAAGGGTCCAGGTCTCACTGCCATAGAGCAGGGGTGCTGCTGATGCAGGCTCGGTAGACCCAGGGCCGGCCTTAGCATTTTTGGAGCCCTGGGCGAAATCTATTCAGGACGCCCTCCCGCATGCCCATTCCACACAACAGTCTTTTTCTTCCCCTCTGGATGCGGACCCAAGATTTGCAAAAACTCACAAAAATTCTCCCGAAAGTCATTTCCCATGACCTAACCTTAACCATCGAGACACAACCACACGGCTGCTGCTGATAGTTCAGTGCTGTGCCGATGTTTAGTGGATTGGCGGCGCCACAAAACACACTCTGCAAAACATAAAACCATATTTTTATTAAAACATGAAAAAATCTGACATGTTTTTAATGATGTCAGAGTGTTTCCAGCATTCGCACAATTAACTTTTGATAGATAGAAGATACAGATTGTTTTTATTAGATTATTATCCTTCAAAACCTTCTCCTACAAAGAACCCATTTTTTTAGTATATGTATAATTTACAGTTTTTCTTTAGACAGCACGTCCAGCGGAGCATGTTGTGTGTAAATACATCCCCTACATGCAAAACACTTTCCTCTATTGTTCTCACTGACTCAGTATTCTACTTCTTTCTTCCCGTCTTACTCACATATATTACTGTATGTCTTTCTCTCTCTCAGCCACTGTCTTTAAGTGCATGATTCCTCTTGTTCTTTTTATCAAGCCTGTCATCTGCTCAGGCCTGCGTCCCTCCCTCCATGCCCTCGCTCTGTCTCTTTGACATTCTATCCTCATGCAGACTCGCTATTTCTCTGTCCTACTCGTCTGTCATCCTCCCTTGCTCCTGTCATCTCTCATGTCCCCATTCTCTCAGTCCCTGTCCAACCTCGTCTTTCTGTAGCGTCTCTCTCATGCACTCGGTAACTCAGGAGCTGCCTTATGGCCAGTCCTAAAAAAAAAAGTAAATTACATGCTACATGTTATTTTTTCTTTAATAGTAATGATTTACTGTTTACCGGAACAATTCTCCGCTACACCTGCTAGGCTATCAGCCACACAGTCTCCCGGGTGATTGCAGATGATAATGCTTTTTAGAAATAGTCGTGCCCACCTTCTTTTATCCGTATTTAAGCAGCAATGAGTGTACAGCTCCGAGCCAGGATGCTGTGTTTTTTCCAGTCCTGTGTAGGACAGGAGCAGAGATTTACCACCTCTGAAGCACGATTTCTAGTCAAGGAGGATTTACATGCCTATCAGTGCAATATATGTTTGTCCTCCCCAGGCTGCCCCTCCACTTCTTTATGTTGCTTTACTCTCTGATTCCAGCACATTTCTATGCATATCCCTTCGTTACCCAGAGCTATTTTTACTCGGCTTTGTTGTGACAAATTTGAGGGGCACTGCATGCTACTTTATGCATTCCATATCCCCCTTATGGATTTTATGAGAGGATACTACTATATATGGATTTAAATTAAATATGGACTTATAGAGCGAGGAGGACCTCTCTAACCTCTCACAGATTTATCTGACGGCCAGCAGTGCTATGTGTTGATAACATAGTACATTTTAACTGCTAATCATTACTTAGCATTGTCATTGTGAGCATGTTAGCATGCTGACATTAGCAACTGCCATGAAACACTGCGATCCCGAAGTATCAGCCTCCGAGCCCACAGAGAAGACACACCAGAGACTTCTGCCGACAGAGCTACTTCTAGTTTAGCCCTCCGGCTAACTTGAATGGGGATTAAATGATTTAATCACGCAGCTCTTCTGAACTTTCCAAACGTTATTGGACTGAATGGATCAAATTCTGATAGTAAAACAAGTCATTTCGCGGGAGGGTTTGACGCTGAAAAAATTGGATTCCACTGATTAAGAGATTTCTCCATGTAAGTCTATGGGGAAAAGTATTTTTAGGCCCCGTGGCATTACGTGATGGACCCAGTAGTTGGAACTCCACCATTCTGCCACGATGTTAAATTGGCTGTTAGTCTTGTTTGAATATACAGAACAATGACAGCCTTGCAATTGCTACAGGATTTTTAATTATTCTTCCTCATCTGTCTTACACCTAAATATGTTTTAATCATCCCGTCCCAAGACTCATTAACCTTAAGAGCCCTGAGGAGAGTCAGTCCCACCAAAACTGGTCCAGTGGACCCTCATCAATGTGCAAACCCTGTGTGCTGTGCTGTGTACTACACACACACACACACACACACACAGCAAGCTGTCAAAACACACATAGAACCACACAAAGGGAAAGGTGTATGTAAATAAATGTTGGGCAAATACACACTACTTGAAAAGGCCAACTATCACACATAAAGGTCATTTCACTGACATATTTCATAAGTTATTATATACACGCACACACCCTCTCCTCTGCTGCAGCTCTGTCATATTAAGCTCTGTGATTGCTTGTCATGCAGAGGCTTCTTTTTCTACCCCCCCCCCCGCACCCCCTCCGCCCCACCCGGCTCCTGCCCGCCGCCCAAATTGGCTCTAAAACCACATGTCACTTTTGATTTGACCCGGCAGACCCTGAAACAATAACTTCATCAGGCCCTGTTAGAGTCTCATCCTGACCCGACAGCTCCAAAAACAAACACTGATTTCCCTTCATCTAGTCTAGAGGGCACCTTTCTTCTTTTTCTCAGACGGGAGGAACGCACAAATGGCCGTCAGATCGCTCGAAAGCTCGTCTTTTAACGAAGGAGGACATCGTCACATGCCGTAGTATATAGGTCACCCGACGGATTCTTGGACACTTGCATGTGCGCCGACTTTCGGAGGTATAACTAATCCCCTCCACTCTGCATCATAATCATAAGCCGCTTGTCAATACGGCTTACTTATGCCTGTGTCGCTTGCTCAGAGTGCAACTGTGACACCAATACATTAAACTCCTCAGGAGTAAACTGTGCTGTCTGATCAGATCATCTTCTGACTTTGCTGCTCACACACAGGGAGAGTCGGGCAGTTTTTTTTTGGTTTTTTGATCAACAAAGAGAGGACTGATAGTATTCAGGAATACAGATGATGATATGTGGCCTCAACTTCTCCGCAATCCATGACCCTTTACTGGAGAGCGGGGGCCGACTGGGGCTGCTTTGAAATGGGAGACCTTCTGGTCTGACGTGTGTGTGTGTGTGTGTATGTATGTATGTATGTGTCCTCTTGTCAAGGACACTGGAAGAGTGATACAGGGAAGCTGGACTGTTCATGTACATTTAGAAATGTGGTCTTTTGTGATGTTTCAAGGTTCCCTGTGTATGTACACGCGCATGGTTATTCTCCTGTATTTTCCTCGCTGATGTCCGCAAACTTGACAATCCGTCCCTCCAATCCCTTTTCTTTCATCATCACTCCCACACCAAACATGCTTAGTGATGAGATAATAGAGTGAGACTCAGCTATTATGTCAACAGTGCATATGCCAGACATTAAGTCTCATCATTATGAAGTTAGGAGACGGGAGCTGAGTCCCTTGTGGGCCCCCGACGGGCCTAATGATCTGATAATGGGATGACACATGTAATGGCCCATCTCAGTGGAATAGATGGATCTCTCCAGCAATTCTGTAGGAAACATAGATATACACATATACTGTGGTTTTTACACGCATGCATGTGCATTTTTAGACATTATAGTCCCACCCACCTGGGTGTTACACATATGTCATAATGAGTGCATCCATATAGACTAACAATAAATCATAATTACAGTGATGAAGTACCCTTTCAGCTCTCTTAATTGAAAACAAATGGGACCCCGGCCTGTCCCTAGTGTCTCCACGCTGATAAGTAGAAGGCCGTCCTCGCCGGCTTGCAGTCCCCGCAGAGAAAACAATAGCAACATTAAAAAGATATGCAGAGGATTCATTCGTCATCATTAAACACAATTACGCACAATTGTGCGCGAGGTGCAAATGTGCTGACATACGCACCGAGAAGCAGCCGTAGCCTTTCATACCTGCGCCAAAAAGCAACAAATCTGCATGCATCCAAAAACACACACTCCCATCAGGCCAGAGGGCTCTCTCATTTCCAGAGGTCCGTATCACGGCGTCTCTGGAGAGTCTATATTTTGCTCTCAGATGCACACATTAGTGTAGTATCCCTTTCACAAACAAACACACTCCCTCTTTCCTTACACCCATTGATTTATCCATAAAAGCTCTTTGGCTTCTCGTCTAAGTAATTACCTCATCAGGTCTGTTTTTAACCCACATCCTTCCACCAGTATCCCGCAATCCCCCCCTCCCTCTCCATCTCCATCTTCCCCTCGTGTGACTCATAGCAGGGGTCAAAGTTTGCCCCAGTCCAGGTGGCGTGGTGGGACGTCCCCAAGGAGAGCCAGGGGGAAGGAAAAAAAAACGGGAAAAGTATAAATAAAACCATCAGCTGAAGGAAATACAGGCAGAAAAACTACACCTGTAGACCGCCCCCATTCCACCTTTTCACCACAAGTCCTGGTAACACATTAGTATTGGACCCTGGTTAAATGGTTGACCCTATCCTCCCTTCATCCATCTATCCATCCAGATGAATGGTAATGACCACAGAGAGGGAGAGCCCCTGTTGAATTAAACATTTCCTCCCAATGAGGATCTTATTTTCCGCCTTTTGGATGGCAGAGCCGGGCGACATTTTTTTCTGCCGGCAGAGGTACTTTATCATTGTGCAGCTCAGGTGCATTGGAGGTCAATGACACAGACCCAGCATTGTTCTAATATATTCCATCTCAGGGCAAATTAGATGCATTTCGCTGTGAACCTTCAGTCTGAGGGTCAAGCCGCAACTGCCCCTGCAATTTATTTCGCTGCCAGATTCAGACTGCCTTTTCTGAGAAAGTGGCACGTGCCCAGCCCCGTAATGTCTGCACCGGCAGCAAACCAGGGTCCAATCTCCCTAAAGTGTTGCCCATGTGATTGAAACAGTCCCTCTATCTCCTGTCTCTCTGTTTTTTTTGTGCCCGTGTAACTTTGTTTCCTGTGCAAGCTAACCCAGAGACCATGACTGATTTGTATTCTTTGCGCTTTCTCTCTTCTTTTCCCGCTCTTTCCATGGTTTCTCTTCTCCTCTTACCCCCCCCCCCTCCCGCTTCCTCTTCTCTTCTTCGTCGCTCCTTCATCGTTCCTTCATCTCTCACGCATCAGGTCGCCAGCTGACCATCTTCAACAGCCAGGCGTCCATCAAAATCGGTGGTGGAGAGAAGGGACGCCACTTCCAGGGGCAGATCTCAGGCCTGTACTACAACGGCCTGCAGGTGCTCAAACTGGCGGCCGAGGGCGACCCCAACGTCCAGACCCAGGGCAACCTGCGGCTGGTGGGTGACGTGCCCTCGGTGCTCACCACCGACACCACCTCCACCACCCCGCTGGCCGACATGTCCACCACAATCATGGAGACAACCACCACCATGGCCACGACCACCACCCGCAAACAGCGCTCGCCCACCATGAGGGACAGTGTCACACAGGTGAGCAGTCACGAGTTTGTTTACGCGACGAGAAGCTAGAAAGAAGAGCCACTGAGCCGGGGATACGTTTTTGATGCAGTTGCTTTTTAATTCTAAAGTTCCTGTGCTGAAAACAATATTTAAAGGATTAAATGGCCTCCCTTTGGACGAGTAGATTTCCAAAGAAATCCTCCGTCAAACCCGCAAGGTCACCCTCCTCTTTTTTAGCCCTCAGCCACAGTCAGATGTTCAAACAGCCCTCGGTGTCAGAGGGAGCCACACAGCAGCTTTGTGCGGCAAGTCCTATTAGACCAATCAACGCTGCAATTTTGATTTGCTATAAGACGATACGGCTGACTAAACCCCAGACGTGGTAGGCTGCTGGAAATTACAACACACCCAGATCAGATCAACAAAGGCTGGAGGAGGGGAGCAACAAAACGAAAAGGAAATACAGCAGCAGCACAACAACTTAGGGTGCCATAAACGGATATTTATGACTCTCTTTCACATGCATGTGAAAGGCTATGATTTACAGTCTGATGTTTATCCCCGTGTTCTAAGGGTAGCTGTTACCATCGTGGTAAGTAACAATTAGCAAACAGTAGGAAAGAGCTGCTGCCCACATAGTGGAGGATGGAAGAAGCAGGTCATGCAGGCCCACTACTCATAAAAAGACCTAATAACAGGCTGCATGAGTTCCAGGGGGGGATATGCTCCAGTATCATTAGATACAAGCTGTGCAAAAAGACCATGCTGCAAAGCATTTTAAAGGAAGTGTGATTCAGATTATTGGAAGAGATGCAAGCTTTTCTTCCCTAGATGTACATTATGTCAGCTATTTTCTTAAAAGCCCTCCGTTTCATACTCTAAACTTCAGCTGTCCACTAAACTTTTCTGATGTGGCAGAAAACAGAGGCAAGGTGCCAATTACCAGCACATTTCTCTCATTTAGTTGTGTTCATTAGCGCTGTTCATGTCCACAGAAGCTTATCTGAGATCAGTCAGCGAGCCACTCGCGCTCGTCCCTGACTTTGGCGATGAGCAGATTCAGAATATATTTAGACCGGCTCACTCTTTGTCCCTTTATTATCATCTCAAACCTCGGCAGAATCCGTCCTGTGACGGTCCTATCTGTCTCATTTAGAATGAGCGCAGCAAGTCAAGGTGAGGCCGTCGATGGCACGAGTGCGCAATTCACAAAAAACACCCAGAAAATGTCGTTTTTTTTTGTATTAACTTCTGCTTATTTGGTGCTTTCCTTGTTGTGCATTTAGAAAAAAAAAAAAATCACTTAATAAAGCCTCATCAGAGCCGATGGCGGCTGACAAAAACTACGACGGTTCACAAATGTTCACCCGAGCACGGTCTTTCTGTCGTGCCGTGTAATTACAAGAAAGTGAGATTTTTTTTTTTTTGGACTCGGTCAAAGCTCCTTTTTTTTTACTGACAAGCGCGCCCAGTTTGCATGACTTATTTACAGTCTGGTGGTTTAGTGTTTCTGCGTCTTCTCTCTAAACATGAGATCAATGGAACGTGACTCTGAGATGTCACATGTAGCCATCCACTCAGTTCAATATCATATCTCTGGCCTCCAGACTTCTTGGCGGAAATATTCCTCCTTGTTCAGCATATAACAAGCTTTTACAGCAGCGGTCTGTGATGTGAAATTGGCAGCACTACACGGCCCTGTTTGATAAATTATCCGGAACTGTTTTAGAATAGCAAAGGACTCGGAGTGTTGTCGTGTTGTTACAAGCCTCAATGTGCGCTACATTTGCTGATTGACGTTTATGTTGGGTCATAAAAAAAGCAGGGTCCTACCTTTAGATTGCTTTTTATTGCTGAGAATCTATTTTCCCTCTTGTGTATACATATTGTAAGAGCTTCTTCTTTATTATTGTAATGTACCTAGCGGAACACAGTGTATCGTCACAATGACACAAAATACCATTCAAGATACGTGCTCGAGAATGAATAGAATAGAACAGAATGAGTCACTCATGCACGTACTTTAATGATCAAAGATATTCTGCTGTGCATACATAAAGCATGACTGGGCCCGGCTAACAGCCCTGATCATTTATACAGAGTCCCGGCGAGACTGACTCATTTTTATTCTGGTTTTATTCTTTTTTTATTATTTGTCGAAAGGCCCGGCATGCTCATCCGCTCCCCCTCGACAAAAAGAGAGAAAATAAAAAGGAAAATAACAACTGTTCTTTTAAAACTGTTAGAGGAGACACAGTTGTAGTCAAGTAAAAAAAAAAAATAAGCAAAAAGTCATGAAAGGTTGAGGATTGCATTGATTTTGAACAGATGTTTGGCAGCACACAGTGTCTGAAATCTTTTGATATTTGCTCTTCTAAACATTCGCCGCCTGGTGTGTCTGTCCTGGGAGAAAGCATGTGGTGCTGTCGTTTGTCTTTATTTTTATGGCAGCAATAGCAGTTTGGAATAAATAGAAGAAAAATGGGTATTTAGCATGAGCGGTGTTGTTTATCATAGCTGACGAGGAGAAGCACGTCACATACTGAAACGCAAAATTCATATACTGCTCAATCAAACAGATACGCACTGTAAACAGCTTGAATTTGGGCGACGTATATATATTTTTTGCTTTTACAGGAGATAAACAAAGTGTAAACACCTAAACACAGCATTGTAAATAGGCATTTTCCATTAAAGTTGCTTTTAAAATTAATTAATTAATTCACAATGTATTTGAAAGCCACTCTGTTTTATAATGTGCAATGTATGTTCCAGAAGTGGTAAAATTCTTACAGATTCTTAGGTTTTAACAAATTTAATTAACCCATTTTATGTCCAGCGACTATTTTTAGTATGATGAGGAAAAAATGCAACATTTGTTCTGTTTGATCTGAAGTCTTGAAATTTGGGACTCTTTTATCAAAAGTCAAAGAAAAAAAAGTTTATTAAATGTTTTCCATATGAAATATTTATTTACACTGCATAATATGTGTGCATCGTCCATAGATAGCAAATACTTGATTGTGCTCCTTGTAGTTTCTTATCATACTATAGGTTTCATGGGCACATGGACTACTCTTTTTTTACTGAAATATAATCATCCATGGCAAAAACAGTAGTCCCATGTGCCCAAAGATTTGATATAGCATAAGAAAAACTTGAAAAACTAAATGAAGTATTAAAAAAAAAAAAAGGAAAACTCACTTTTCATCAATTTGACCAATTTTGGAAAATCAGATTTGTACTAAGGCAAGCCCAGAGAACAAATTGAAAATTCCAGTTACAGGCACAAATGGTTTAAAGCTCCTATATACAGAATTTGTACAAACCTTCAGGGTAGAAGTTAACTACGACTCCCAAAGGTGCATTGTGGCAAGAAACATCCAATCACCAGCGTGTGCTGCTGACAGTCATCAGAAGCTAATTATTTTTTACAAACTGCAGAATAAATGATAAAAAACTTAATTTTGGATGAATTCAGCAACTGTGGCATCATCTTTTGTACCCAGATGAAAGTAACCTTCCATTCCCAGTTTCTCTTTAGTCGTTTCCATCATGCCAGAAGCTGCAGTAGTTTCAGCTGCATCAATCTCATACATGCTTGTTACCATTTTATGGGCTTTTTTTCTGACTTATTGCACAAAAAATCACAGAGGTGGACAGTCCGATTTCAAATTTTAAATCTCCCGTTCGGTGGCTTTGAATAACGCAGACTCATATTTACATAATCGTCACGTGGCTTCTCGGGAGCTCGGTGCAGATAGTTATTTGAGTTGTGTATCATCTTCTTTTGCACAGGTTGTGGAAACCATATGAAGAAATATTAAAGCCGGTGTGGAATCACTTGAGGCGCCACTCAGGAATGTCTTTGAAGAATTTTAATTTGCAGCTCACACCAGTATAGAACATTATAGATCACAGCTTTATACCGACAATTACTGATCTGCTCCAGAGTACATCTGAAATTAACCTCTAGACCCTGCATCCGTTATATTAGTCACAGTCACATGAGGAACACACACACACACATGCACACACACATGCATGCAGTATATGTATATGCAGTCCTTTGGGTAGTTAATAATCCATCCTATGGCGCCTGTGGTGTAATTTTGTGCTAGAGCAAACATAGTAATAGCATTATAAATACCGCGATGGGCAAAGCCAACAGGAACTACGGAGCTCTAATGAATATCCCCAGCACCCGCCAAAACACAGCGGAGACAGCAGGAGACAGGCCGGGGTGGCGGGAAGCAAGCGAGCGGAAACACAAATTTCAATTTCTCCAAAAGCTCTGAGCTACCCGCCGAGCTGCAGCTTTGATCAGACTGGAATAATGTGCTTTGATGCTTAGAATAAAAGATCTACCTTTTGATGTGTGTGTGTGTGTGGGGCCGGATTTTTTTTTTTTTTTCCCTTCCCTTCACCCCACCCTGACAGTTGGAGTCATCACTTGTCTCGCTCTGACCCAAATTCGGTGTCAGGGCGTCATAAAAGTAAGATCACAAAGCAACAGTCTCGCTGCTACTGTCTTAAGTCGAGAGCACTCCCAGGTGTTTGTGATCTCGTCTGGATGGATGCGAGGCGCTTTAAAGTTGTCTCCTCGCGGATTCAACTTGGAAACTGATGAGAAAAAGTTCTTACCGGGTCAAGCTTGGAGTTTGGAGCTGCTTCTTCGGCTCGCCTCCAGCGTTTACCCGCTCACTGGGTCAGTGGGCCTCGTAATGATTTCTCAGCCGCGGCCGGAGGCGTTGTGTTTTCCTGTTGTCCGACCGTCTCATTCTTGTGAACGCAATACTACAGCAACTACGCCTTCAGGGATTTTCTTCTGTTTTTGGACCAAAACTTCCACTTGGACTCAAGGATGAAGTGATTCGATTTTGGAGGTCAGAGGTCAAGGTCACTGCGACCATAACTAAAGAATTCCTACACATATCATGACAAAGTTTCACACAAATGCCTAAGAGGATATTTAATAGTATATATTAATATAATAAAAATGTGTAAACATTATGAAATAATGATATTTAATCTAATAGGATAATAATTTTATACTCAAACGTCAATTTCACATCATAATTTTCTGCAAAACTGCTTTTCTGGCCATTATTCAACACCATAGCAAAGGAACAGAAGGGGAGACATTTGGTGGGATTCTGAAATAGTGACACTAATCTTGAGACTGTGGTGATTGTTTAGATGTCCAAAGTCTGGCCCGGGGTCCAACTGAGGCCCACGGACGGATTTTAAACGGCCCGTGGCTTGTCTCTCAAAATATACTATACATGGCAACAAACAAACTCTTTGCTGTGTTAGTGATGAGCTTATTGAATACATGTGTAAGTTACAGGCTGCTGAATACACTTGTATTTTAAACTGATCATCACTGATAACTGATAGTTTCACATTTCATGTTGATATTTCATGATTGAATTTCAGAGCCTTTGAAGATGTGCAAGAAAGGCTTTCTATGTTATTGATTATTGAAAGCCTATTGAACTACTGTTTGAAGGACTAACGGCACTGAAAATACAGTCCGTAGAGTACAATTGTATTGTATGTGATTTAAAAATAAAAAAATCCTCCATATGATGCGAGAAGCAGCTGGATCCCAGGTATTTTCACATTATCTAATCTGGACTCCATACAAAGAAGTTTGGACACCCCTGGTTTATATACACTTAAAAAAAACATACAAAAAATACACTTAATACCTTTTTATTAAATTCCTTATTATATGAGTCTGGACAGACTTGGATGTAAACTGTAACTTCCCTGGTTGGCGGTGATTCGAGTTTATCTACTAAATGACACTCAGCGCTGATGTTGTGGGTTGTTTTGGATGTTTGGGGGTCACAGATGTTGCACTAAATTACAACTGGAGAGGCTGAAACAACCATTTGACATTCAGTCAGCAAAACATTGGATTATGGCCACAAACACACCCTGCCGTGGGCAGTTATTGATGTCCGGGTCGCTCGGCTTCAAGAAGAGCGCATTTTAAGTGATTCATCATGTGCCGTTTTTTTTAGAGTTGGGAAAAGTGAAGCAGCTGATTGCATGGATGGAATAGAAATGTAAGTGCATGTTTGATGGAGATGTAGCAGGGAAACTGAAGCACCGTCATTAGGCCCGTTTGAGAGCCAGGTGATGTGAACACACACACTCACAGCGTAATTAATAAATGATTACTCTCAGGCCATGGATTAATAACAGAGAGAAAAGGCAGTGTGGCACTTGAATCAATTATGCTGATAAAAGCCCCCATTTTCTGTTGGATGACCCCATCTTGAATAACTACCGGGGGGTGGGGGTGGTGGGTGGGGGGGGGTCCCGGGTGTCTAGACGTGCAGCTGTGTGAGTCATGATGTAGGGAGGACGAGCTGGGACAAAATACACCTCTCTGATTGGCCGGTGGAGTCTCCCTTTATCATTGATTATGCTAATATGCATATTTGTCCACTGAGGTTGTATACTAATGTTTTCCTGAATTTAATCATCAGCGTAGTGGGATTCTGATGAATAATCTAATAAACCTTGCATACAGTTATGCACTCAATTCATTCTCTTCTTTCTTTCCGCCTGTCTGAATTATGTTGCATTAATAAGGAGTTATCACAAACTTCCAGTCTATTTTCCAATCAATATATAATAAATTTAAGTGTGTCGTCGATGTAACAGGTTAGAACTGCCAAAATGTTTGGTAATTTAACTTCAGGATTCCTGCACCCTGAAAAAATAAATAGGTCAAAAGGAGTTTTGACTTCTTATCTCTGCTTACATAAATAACAGTAAGTCATCAGAAAGCACAAATTTGCTCCCGCTAACAAACTGCTTGATTTTTAACCTACAGCCTTTTTTTTTTAAGTTGCCTCTACTGTTGCATTAGTGTGTATGTATGTAGTCTACTGCAGTAAAATGTGTCCTGACTTTATCTCCTCTGTTCTTCCAGAATGCGGACGACCTCTTGGTAGCATCAGCTGAGTGTCCTAGCGATGACGAAGATTTGGAGGAGTGTGAGCCTGGAAATGGTGAGTCAACTCAGGGAGTTCTGTCTATATAATACATGGTATCCAACAACAAAGTGCAGCCTAGAAACAAAAGCAGACTCACCTCGACTACTGCTCCCTTCCTCCACTTCCAAACTTTGTGACTGCAGAGCCCCTCTGTACTGTATGCAGCTCTGATTGCCCAGATGTGTACC
>JAOVVB010260712.1:0-19172 GCA_028570985.1 Heterobranchus longifilis
TACCTTCTAGATCAACAATTTCCAGAGGTCTGGTGAAATGCTGTTAAAAACCTGCATTGTGTGGCTTAAAAACACAGAGAAGTTGTCACAGCACATTGTAAATGCATGGCAATACTAACTCGAGGCATACAGTCTGTGGTTAAAGCTTAAACTATTAACTAAAATGAATTATAATATAATATATTGTTGTAGTTGACTTCGCTCCTACGGACTGAAGACAGAGGTTTTTGA
The DNA here is from genome assembly GCA_028570985.1 of Heterobranchus longifilis. Classification (NCBI taxonomy): domain Eukaryota; kingdom Metazoa; phylum Chordata; class Actinopteri; order Siluriformes; family Clariidae; genus Heterobranchus; species Heterobranchus longifilis. Next base: position 232 of record JAOVVB010260712.1, read on the forward strand.
TCCCCATCTGCCACTGTTTCTCTGTGAGTTCTTATCTCTTTATGTTCTACTATTTCCTGGACTCAAAAGTAGCCCTCATTTTTCCAGATTTGATCAATTGGAACAGCCGTAAACAGTGCAAATCAATGGCATTTGTGGCGTGTGTAACGCCATATGCAAACAACCTATTCCTTATTGGGTTGTTTTATGTTCATGCTGTGGCTAAATGTGGACACAACAACAACGTTGACACCAGCTCACCTGCTCTGATGACCATCTCTGCCTGTCTTCGGGGGAGCGTGCGTGTGCCTTGATGCCCCTCTGGATGTCGGGGTTGTTGTGGTGCATGGACGGCAGGTTCAGGGACTTGGGTCTGCTGTCGTGGCGATGGTGAGCAGGCGGGTAGGGGGCTGCGTCGGGCTTGGGGTGAGGGTAGTCACTTGGTGCAGGGTCCTGCGCCAGCTCCTCCGGGCTTTGGTCAGTGCCGCTGCTTAGACTCCCCATGCTCATACTCATCTTAATCTCTGCAACAATTTGGTCAATGTCCTCCTCCGCCTCCTCGCCCGTCTCCCCCTCGACCACCAGCACCTTGCGGCTACGGTACGGAGAGACTCGCACTGAGTTCCCATTGTCCTCTGGGGCATAGTAGTCTCCGGTGTAGGCCCTTCCGTGTCTCTCCTCCTCGTCACCGTCCTCATCTTCTTCCTCATTAGGGCAGTACTCCTCGCTCTCTGCCTCCTCCTCTTCCTCCCGGGTGTCTTGAATGGACGGTTGGTGGTGGAGGTGGTGATGGTGGTGATGGTCCAGGATTGGTTCTGGTCTTCCGTTGTATATCTGTTCATCTGGGTCTTGCTCCACCACCTCGCAGCGAACCTCCCCTTCTCCCTCACCCCACTCCTCCACCCTGTGCCTCTCTCGTCCCGCCCACTGCTCCTGCCTGACCTGGTCCTCCTCTCTCCACTCCTCCCTTGCCTCCTCATCTCCCTCCCTCCACCCCTCCCTCACCTCTTCATCTCCCTCCCTCCACTCCTCCCTCACCTCCTTATCTCCCTCCCTCCACTCCTCATCCCCCTCCCTCCACTCCTCCCTCGGCTCCTCATCTCCCTCCCTCCACTCTTCCCTCGTCTCCTCATCTCCCTCCCTCCACTCTTCCCTTGCTTCCTCATCTCCCTCCCTCCACTCCTCCCTCACCACCTCATCTCCCTCTCTCCACTCCTCCCTCACCTCTTCCCCCTCTTCTCTCCACTCTTCCCTCACCGCCCCCTCTTCCTCCTCATCTTCCACCCATTCTTCCTCTCTCTCTTCCCCCTCGGGCTCCTGACAGGCATCAGTGTGGGCTCCGCCGGGCTGCATGGTGGTGACACGGTCCCCCTGGTTGTGGCCGTGGTTACAGTCTCCCTGGCTGCTGCAGTCCATACCTTCCAGGTAACTGTCGTCCTCTGGGCAGTAGCGAATGTAGTAAGTCACACCTTCATCCTCCTCTGCCAGCCCTGCAGGGATTTATGATCACAAACACAGACACGTTTCCAGTGGTGGTACTCAGATCTTAAAGTGCTAATACCACACTGTGAAAATATTTCACTACAAGTAAAAGTCCTGCATTCAAGTAAAAAAAGTACAAAAGTATTTGCATTAAAATGTACTTAAAGTACCAAAAGTAAAAATACTCATTGTGCAGAATGGCCCACTTCAGAAAAATGAATAAATAATCATAATTATTCATGCAGAGCTGGACGATATGGCAAAAAAAATATGATCGCAATATTTTTTTCCATATTGATCAATATCGATATTTATCACAATTTATAATTTGATAATGCCAGTTTGAAGAGAATCCTGATAATGACTGAGGTCTGAAGAAACCAGAGTTAACCATTAGTTAAACTTGAATTAATGAAGAAAATCCTGCAAACTTCTCACAATTTATTTTAGCTAACATTCAGGGGAACCTTTACACATTATTCTCCACCATTGTCATGCAGAAAGAACCGGAGTCCAGTTTGTTAGTAGCATTGCATTTTACATGAAAGATTAAAAAAACAATTAACAAGTTAATTTTCTGTCCATAGGGCGCCACAGTTTGTAGTTAAATCCCAGAAATGAGTTAGCAGTCTCAAAGTCAATGTGTTTTTTTAATGTGTTTTTTGTTATATGTCTGAAATAAGGTCTGTGGTTAACACAATCTTCAGAGTTTTTAACATTTTGTTCTATGACACAAAGGCGTATCAGGGCGTGTCACTATCAATTAATCTTACTGATGTCTCAGTAGCATAGAGCCACTCAACACTGGGACACAAGATGTCCAAGTTTATTTTCATGTTGGACTTCAGTCATGCACAGCAAAAGAAAAGATGTTTGAACTTGTGAGGATATTTTGCCAAATTGCACCCTTGCTTGAATTCACACACAAAAAAGAGCATGATTTCAAGCAACAGTGGCAGTGCCGACATTTTTTGAAGGATGAATACCTGAATGAAAAATTACTACTTTTGATGTGGCCTCTGACTGTTACTTTTTAGTTTCGGTTATTTCTTTTTTTCTGCTTTCCTGTACGTGCGGATACTTTTTTTTTTCAACAGAGTGCTTGCTCAACGGCCTGGCATCACCAGACTAATTCGCAAATGTGAAATCAAATGTGTTGGCGCCTGGGTCTGTTTTAAAACAGGAAAAAAATGGCAGCCTGGTCACAAACTTTGTAACTTTCCAGCTAAACAGTACACTAAAATGTGTTTCTGTAAACATTTTAGGTGCAAAATATGCAATACAGTCACAGAATCTTGATTCGTATTTGATCAGCACCGTCTAGTTTGACTGTTTGATGTGAATTTCTGTTGAAAGTCGCCAGTTAACATGATAGCTCTTTTTTTCATAACACCAACATGTGGTTGGCACAAACTCTCATTTTACAGTTAAACAGAGCACTAAACATGTATTTACAAATGTAGTAACGTAATCTTGATTCATATTTGATCAGCCTTACCGAGTTTCACAGTTTGGTGTGAGTTTCCTGAGCATTGCGTGAATGGGTACCAGCAACCATCTTGTTGGATTCCCACAGACTGTGGGGAGGAGAAGCTGTCAATCATCTTAAACCCGCCTCATATGAGATAAACAGTTGTGATTGGATCTACTCATTTTTAGTTGAAAGAAATCTGTCTGAATGGGAGAGAGGCCAGACTAAATCTGCAGAGCAAATGAAACATTGTCTCAGCAGAATTAGTCTAGCGATGCCAGGCTTGTGTATAGAAACAGTGTGCACAGCAATTACATTCCCATAATACCTAAAATGGAAATCCTGAATGTACTGCTGACTGACAAATGGTTTGACCTTTCCTTGTGCTTCACGATGCTCGATATATTTCCAAAATGTGATTTAAGCACGAGAGAAATGTTCCATGTCAAAATCATCACTGTCAACTACGTAGTTTCTTTATATCACCAGCCTAAATCTAAAGGACTTTTATATAAACACTTGCTTCTCTTCATCTCAAGTGAATACATTCGATCTCCTCTGTGGCAGGCATGGAGCAGGTCCTAATATCCATCTCATCCACAGTCTTACTGGGGGCGTACGTAGACCTCCAGCGGAGCAGTACAATCTTCTTCAGGTACTTGACCGTGTTGTTCTTGACGGTTACAAAACAGAAGGTGTTGATCATGCTGTTGCTCATGGCAATGCACTCGATGATGTAGAAGGCCACCAGGGAGTTCTTCTGGCGGGAGATGAGCGTCGGGTGGAAATCTCGTAGGATGGTGAAGGCATAGTACGGCGCCCAGCACAGGATGTACGCCGTCAAAATCCCGATCAGGACCATCACTGTCTTGCGCCGACAACGCAGCCTCTTCCTGATCTGCTCCGTCTGGAAACCTGGGACATTCTTGAACCAGAGCTCACGAGAAATCCGGGTGTAACACATTGCCATGACGATCACAGGCCCGACAAACTCCACGGCAAAGACAAACAGGAAGTAGGAGCGGTAGTAGACCTGCTGGTCCACGGGCCAGATCTGGGCACAGAAGACTTTGTGAGTGGTTGGGGTGGTGCCGCCGTGAGGGTACATGGTCTCAGAGGCAAAGTAGGCAGAGGGAATGGATATCAGAATGGGAACAATCCAGACTCCGGTTATCAGGCAGTAGGCGGTTTGGTACTTCATGCGAGGCTTCAGAGGATGGACTATAGCCATGTACCTGGAAGAACACACACATGTTGTAGTGAAGAGGCAGGGAATTAAAATGTCTTACAATGCAAGCAAAACTTTTTTTAGCAGTTTGAGTGCTGTGTGAAGTCAGTAGATTGGATACATGGCTCCCAGTCACTCATGGAAGATTGAAGTTTCATATGCAGTTCTCCATTATTCAGTGAACTAAATTTTTTATATTGGTATATTTATCAGTCAAAAGGTATAGAGGCTTTTAGTTACTCAAGGCGCAATCTCTTATCCATATCCAATTTTAATACGGATGGGTCAACCTTTTCAATATGGATACACTTCAGTTCATACGTAATTCATACAGTCAAACAAATCACTTTTAAAAATTCTGATTAATATGCCACAATGGGAGGGTTACTTCTAAAATGACTTGCACAACAGATTACTGAATACATGGCCTAAAATGTAATTTGGAACATATTCCATTAGATTACTCAAATTAAGTAACATATTCTTAATACCTTTGGAATACTTCAAAATCATCATGCTGAGCTCATTTGTCTGTGTCTTATATTTCCAAAAACACATTCCTGACAGTGTCCTGGCTGTGCGTCTCCTCTCATATTGTCGTGTGGCAGGTGCACTGCGCTCACACAAATTCTTGCACTTAAAAAAAAAAAAAAATCTGTTTATATGAAATGCCTCATATTAATTTTTGAGCAAATAAAACAAACTAGAAGAGCACTCAGAGAGTGCAGACCTCCACCAAGGCCATGCCATATTTCTCAATGTTAACGAAAGTGAAAAATAATTTGTGTATCCACCCCGTGATTTGGATCCACTCCAAAGTTTAATGGTTTCTTCCTTGGCTCATGCTACACCCTTCCACCAAGTTTCATGAAAATCAGGTCAGTAGTTTTTCCGTAATCCGGCTGACAAACAAACAAACAAACAAACAAACAAACAAACAAACAAACAAACAAACAAACAGAACCAAAAACATATAACTTCCTTGGTGGAGGTATTAAAGTAATCCCTTCAAGTAATCTATTTTTAAAGACAGTAACTGTATTAAGAATACCACCCATTTAAACTGTAACAGAATACAGTTACTCATACTTTGTATTTTAAATATGTACTATTATGGATTACTACCGAACCCTGCCCACAATTTACAAGGTTTTTTAATACATCAGGCTGAACTTTGGGAAAATGTGTATAAAATTCCTTGTTAGACATATTATTTCCAAGCAGACATTTAAAAAACAGTTTTGTTACTGTCAGTGTGGATTTATAGCAACTTAAAGAATTGGTTCATTTTGGGAAACACCAAGAATACACCTATCAGTGACTGTAAAGTCGTATTTCCATGATGTATCTGGTTTGTTTAGTCTGCGCTTAAATAGAAATGTAAAAACAATTTTGAATTCTCACTGTGTTAATGTGATCGTGTTATTCCACCACTTGTTCACAAACACTCCACTTCAGCTGAAAACTTTCAAGTGTTCTAAAAGTTCATCAGCAACATCATTACAAAGCATCTTCTTAATTATATTTCCATTGATATGGGCATTATAACTGTATTTTAACTGTATTGTAATTGTTCTTATTTTGTATACTTGTACATATCCTTATATTTATATTTATATTCCGTATGTATATTGCTGTCACTGTCACTTGAGCAATTCTGGAACAACAATTTCCTTCTGGGATTAATAAAGTTGTATCTTATCTTATCTTATCTTATATATACTGTAGTGATAGTGGACGATCTTGATGTAAATGTTAACTAACAGCCAGTAGATTCAGAAATTCTTAGTCAACTAACACTCATATGATTTTGTCGACTAAGGGCGACCTTTAGGCGACCTTTAGGCGCCCGGGTAGCGTAGTGGTAATATTTCCTGCCTACCAACACGAGGGTCGCAGGTTCGATCCCCCGTGTTGCCTCCGGCTTGGTCGAGCGTCCATACAGGCACAATTGGCCGTGTCTGAGGGTGGGAAAGCCGGAGAGGGGTATGTGTCCTGGTCGCTGCACTAGCGCCTCCTCTGGTTGATCGGGGTGCCTGTTCAGGGGGGAGGGAAACTGCTGGGAATAGCATGATCCTCCCACGCGCTACGTCCTGCCAGTGAAACTCCTCACTGTTAGGTGATAAGAAGCAGTTGGCGACTTCACATGTGTCGGAGGAAGCATGTGCTTGTCTACAGCTCTCCCCAGATCAGGAGAGAGGGCGGAGCAATGACTGGGACAGCTTAGCAGGGGGAATTGGCCAAGTACAATTGGAGAGAAAACTAACATTATACTGTATTTACTGTATTTATATGTGATCAGCTACGTTTAATGTGCCTGATCTTTTGTTCTAGGTATGACACACAACAGAGGTGGAACCATTTGGAGAGGCGGCTTCTTCTTCATCAAACTTTCTTCAGACTGATCCGGCTGCAGTATGGCTCTGCTTATCCACGTGCTGGCCTGTGCCTTCGGCCTGGGCTCTTGGGTGGCAGTGAACGGTCTGTGGGTGGAACTGCCGCTCATCGTCAACACTCTCCCGGAGGGCTGGGACCTCCCCTCCTACCTGACAGTCATCATCCAGCTGGCCAACGTGGGACCTCTGCTGGTCACCCTCATGCACAAACTGTGTCCGGGCCGTCTCAACGAGCGTGTTGTCATTTACTCCATCCTCTCCATCGGCGTCCTCTCCTGCATCCTGCTCGCCTTCTTCTGGGACAAGACTACGATAGTGGCCGGGGCGCCACGTAGCACTGCCTTCTTCATCATCACCTTCTTCCTCGCTCTGGTGGACTGCACCTCCTCAGTTACCTTCCTGCCCTTCATGATGCAGCTTCCAGCTAAATACATCACCACATTCTTTATCGGAGAGGGGCTAAGTGGTTTCATTCCCGGCATAGTCGCTCTGGGACAAAGTGTGGGCATCGCCAAATGTGTCAACTCGTCTCAGACTGCAGGAAACCACACAAGCGGGAACATGTCGTCATTACACACCGAGTATCTTCCTCCCAACTTTTCCACAGAGGTGTTTTTCTTCCTCCTAGCAGCCATGATGTGCATAAGTCTGGCTGCTTTTGTTGCACTAAACAGGCTTCCTCGGACATTCGAGCGCTCCACTGAAAACCTCGTGCCAGACACCGTGGCATCTGTCAGCTCCGGCCTGGATAACCCCGGAGCAGAGATTGATGGAGAGGGTGTAAAATGTCAGGGTGAGGGGGCAGCCCAGAGCAAGGCTCTGCTGGCCAGCCCGAAACACTCGGTGTACGAGCTGACCTTCATTTACTTTATGGTGGTGTGGGTTAATGGTGCAACCAATGGCGTGCTGCCCTCTGTGCAGACGTACTCCTGTAAGCCCTACGGGAACCTGGCCTATCACCTCTCTGCTGCTCTGGCATCAGTGGCCAACCCAGTGGCCTGCACCATTGCAATGTTCTTCCAAAACAGGTACAAAATGATTGTTGTATAGATTTAGATTTTTCATTGGCAGCAGTCAGCCTTAAGATAATATTCAGGTGCCCATATGTATATTGAAACCAGTTTTATTTGCTGTAATCATTCCTCTTGTTCATACTAGACATAAAGAGATCCCTTCACAATGCTTTTCTAATGTAAGGCCGCGTTCACACCGGTTTGTTGTGCTCCAGCGAAAACGCAAGTTTGCCCATTCATTTCAATGTGGGTAGTGGGTTTAGGCTTACTACTGTATTTTGTAGGCCAACACGGAAGCTTGCGTCGCCATGGGTTCCCTCGTCAAAAAGCCTATGGGATTTTTGAATTGGATTTTGGATCATTACAGAAAATAAGCTCTGTGGCGAACACAAGTTTATGATAATTACACGTTTTGTCCTGCAAGATAATCTCTCCATATGAACACCACTTTTATGATTTTAGAAGCGTAAATACAATTGCCAGAAGTAAAAAGCTAATGTTAGGCTATAAACGAACTACACCAACAGTCGCATTTCTCGGCCCACATCACGCCACCACTACTAAACTGACGTCCTCGACAAACTCTGTAGTCTCATTTAGCCACTTGTTCGAAATGCACCAGCGTGGTATTTACAGACGTGTTTTATATTGTAGAACAAATCGTTAAAATCTCTGAAGCTTGTGTTAATCACCGACCTTATTTCAGATGTCTAAACAAAAACACATTAAAAAACCACATTGACTTCCAGATGAGAGAACCAGAGGTGACAAAATGCTAACTCATTTCCGGGATTTGAAACTACAAACTTAGGCGCCCTATAGTCCTCCTGACTCTTGTGCACTCATCTGGCTCGCTGTGGGTCTGTGATCACAGATTTCCCACACCGAGTAAATTGGTCAAGTTGTGGGAAAAATCGCATTACTTCATTTTGTATGGATCACATCCAATATGAGTTTCAATCTGCTGCGTGCAGGTACATCCAACCCTGTTCTGTCTGGATTCATCACTTCCTGCCCTCCATCTGAATTTCACGCGTTATAATAGTCACATGATTGCAAACAAGCTATGCTGTTTTCTGTGCACACAAAGTAATTATTGTTTAACTTATTGTTTAAAATCACGTCATCAGTTTCTAAAAGTGACAGTTGTAGTGGATGTTATTTTGTCTTAGAATATAGAAAGTAAAACTCAGGAACACACTTAATTTTTTCAAAAAGACACGAAAGAAATCCTGAATGAGAGATTGCACTGAGTCACAGAAGCTAATGGAACAGACTCAAATTAATGTCATGGGCACTTCGTTTATGTGGGGTAATAAAACTCAATCAAATTATCTTTTTGAAAGAGAACTTGTCTTTGATCTCTGAGTGGATTCTCATAAAAAAGGAAAGTGATAACAAACCTCTGTTGTTTTCAGGTCACTGGTGTTTCTTGGCGTGCTGACGGCGCTGGGGACAGGGTTTGGCAGCTACAACATGGCTATGGCAGCTATGAGTCCGTGTCCTTTGCTTCAGGGGTCTGTGATGGGAGAGATGACCATTGTAAGTTAAACACAAACATGTTGTATAAGAGACGTGCAGCGTAGAAACAATAAACACAGAAAACATTTCTCAGTGGCTTTATCAGGAAAATACCTGTGACAAAGTTCAACCCCTCCTTTACAAAAGACTTATTGAGCAACTCTGCTTAATCTCATAACTGATGACGTATAACATATTTGTGTGAAATCCTGATTTGTTTTTCAGACACAAATGATGTTAAACCCATATTATCACTCAGATGAGTCCTCTTTGTTCTTTTGCCCTCTGCAGGTGCTCTCGTGGCTCTTCTTCACTGGAACGCTGTCTTACGTCAAAGTAATGGTGGGTGTCATCCTGAGAGACCGGAGCCACAGCGCCCTGGTCTGGTGCGGAGCTGCAGCACAGATCGGCTCGCTAGTCGGCTCGGTCACCATGTTCCCGCTGGTTAGCATCTTCCAGCTGTTTAAGTCGGGGGACTCCTGCAACACTAAATGTCCTTTATGACAGTAAATCTGAGAACAGCAGTACTGAGGAGGCTGGAGACACTCAGTTAAAGGAATAGTTTGTGCTTATTAAATTTCTTGCAGAGAGTTGGATGAATAGATTGATACCGATCTCACATCTGTGTGTTAAAGTAATAATGTTTTTCACTATCTATCGCTGAATGAGTGAGCCTATGGCCCACTGATGAAAGCCCTTGTATGATGACACCCAGTATTATGAACTGGGTGTCTGTGGCAACATTCCCGGGAAAAATCGGCGCAGTTGGTGACACGTTTTCCATCAGCCAGCAGTTGGTCTGCCAGAGCAGTATAGGTTAACACAACAGACTCGCTCTTCAACTCACTTGTGTGTGAAGCGGTGTTCTGTTTTTTTACGCTCTCAGGTGCTGGCGCTGTCAAAGAGAACAAAACAGAAATCTTCAAGATTGTAACTTTAAGTACAGCGCTCGAGGTAGGAGTCAATTGGCTTAGCTTAGCATAAAGACTGGAAGTAGGGGGGAACTGCCAGCCTAGCTCTATCAAAGGTAAACTAGAGACCATCTTGCGATGGGATCACAACGCCAAATCGGGCCAGGGGCATAAAGTGAGTGTGTGTGGGGGCAATGCTCCCTACTACCCCCCTACTTCCAGCGCCCTTGCTCGGACCACCCCCCATCTTCGAACTCGGCTTTCATTCAATCTCAAATACACAACTGTACATTTTTGTGACTGCATCTTGCACGGTTGTATCTCAGTGACAAAATCTGTCCTCAGACAGACAGATATAAATATAAACAGTGTGAGTCAGCTGCAGGAGAGGGATTCTGCTCCTGGCCAGGTGGTTGCGATAACTGTTTTGTTTTTTTTAAACCAAATGTCAATAAAACTAAAGATATGTGTGTCAGAAGAAAGCCCAACACACCGATTCATGCAGTTATTAAGAGTCAGACCATTGAACAGGTTACAAATATCTGGGTATTATAACTCTGAGGCGATTTGTAAAAAAGCCCAGCAACACCTGCACTTTCTCCAGAAGCTCAACTGGTTTGTGTGTGTAGTAAGCTGATGAATCTCTTCTACAGCTCCATGGCAGAATCAGTCATAACCTTCTGTATTATCACTTGGTTTGGTAACCTCTCTCCAGGCGACAGGAACAGGCTGCAACATTTAGTTAAAGTGTCCTCACCATCCTTTGTATGTAGAATTTGAGCTCTTACTCTCCAGACGGAGATTCAGACTGCCAAAAGCAGGTCTAACAGTCTGAGAAACTTCTTTGTTTCTCAGGCCATCAAACTGTTAAATGCTCAGATGATGGTTTTAGTGATGTGACAGGATGTTTCTTGTTGTCACTTCATGTACTGTATCAAGTTTGTTGTATGTTGTATTATGTTTTTTGTACCTGAGGCCTGTGTGCCAAAATACGTCTCTATTCCCCTTAGGGACAATAAAGTTAAAGTTGGAAGTGTCTGAGAAAAATCTGCTTACGAGCACCTCTAAAGATCACTAATTAACCTGTTTATCTTGTTTCATCCATGCACAAATCTAAATGTAAAAACATTGTGATTTTACAGGGAGTTAGTTGGAGTGTCATGTTTACATTTTGGTTTTTGTACAGATGAAAGAAACAAGATAAAAACATGTTAATTTGTGAACTTTAGAGGTGCTGGTAACCAGATTTCTTTTCTTTTCTTTTAACTTTGGACAGAGCCAGGCTAGCTGTTTCCCCTTGTTTCCAGTCTTTATGCTAAGCTAAGCTAACTGGCTGCTGGCTGTTCATATTTAGCCTACAGAGATAAGAGTGGTATTAACCTTAAAATAAGCATATTTCCCAAAATGTAGAACTGTTAATTCATGATTCTTCTGTAGGACTAAGAATATTTCATCCTTCAGCCTTTTGTTAAAAAAAGTGATGTTTTTGCATTTATTTTCTTTCTTTTGCAGCCAGCTTTGTAATTTTTACACCTTTTTTGCACTTAACTTTATCAATAGTTGTTTGAAAGTAATGTAATACACTAGAATGGCTAAAGCTATTCACTTGTATTAATATTAAAGACAAAAAGCTCAACACTGGGATGCAGCTCTATTATCCACTCTGATCCAGTAGATTCAGCCCAATAAGTGCATTGCACCAATCAGGAAACATACCACTAGATGGCGCAAGCACACTTTTCTATATTAAAACCTGCCACTGCACATTCTACAGGCACACAGTGACCACACAGATCCCTGCCCATGAAATACATTTATACTGTGCTCATGAAAAAATAAAGGAGTTTACATTTATGCTAGATGTGTAAGCTAAAAATTTTATGCTGACATTTATACACCTATAATGTGGGATGTTTCCCTTTGAATTTAAACATGCATGCAACTAGTAAAACAGGTTGTTGATGCATTGTATTACTGTGAATATGTCAAAGAGACAGTCAGGTCATGGACAGATACATGTAGTATTAGGAGCAATCAGTGGGCTTAAATATTTCATTTTGTGTTGAATTGTTGTTATTTTGAACTGTGTTTATTGTATTGTTAGGTGTACCCAGTGATAGATTTACTCAAGAACTGTATTTAAGTACAATATTGAGGTACTTGTACTTGAGTATTTCCATTTTATGTTACTTTACACCATTACTCCATGACATTTCAGATGCAACTATTGTACTTTTTACTCCACTACATCTACAGCTATAGTTTGTGGTTACAAAACAGACCTAACAAAATCTAAGTATCTAATATAAGTATTTTACAAAATGTAAAAAAAAAACAAAAAAAAAAACCTCCACCTTGACCAACTACAGCAATAAAAAGCTGCTTACACATCGATGCATATCAGTCACAGGTGATACTTTTCTGAAGAACAAGTACTTTTACTTTTGATACTTTCAGTACATTTTGCTGATAATACTTTGTTGATTTTGAATACTGGTCTTATTCTTGTAATGGAGTATTTTTGTATTGGTACTTTGACTTACGTAAAAGATCTTCTTCCACCCCTGGGTGTACCTAACCTTTTGTCACCACCTCTGATAAAGGACCATTATATAGTCCAGTAGATAGTATTATTTTTAATTAAAGTGAGCATTATAAGCCTCACAAAGGCCATGCTAATGTTATTGTCCACTTATTGTAATTTATTGCTCACATGATGCATGTGTGAGTCTTGCAATGCTGCAGTTCAAAAACAGACTGAAAGGCTCTGTATTAAACCACCAACAGATGAATAAATCACCAACTATGGAAATGGTGACAACAAACAAAAAGAAAGAGGAAAGATAAACAGCCATGAGAAACCAGACAGATCCTATAATATGTCTGGTCCAAGCTGCCATCATCCCTATCAGAGATGCTGCTGCACATCCTCAGAGGAGGACGGAGGGATGCTGGTCATCCATGGGAACTGGAGAGTGGTTTCCCATCAGCAGCTGTTCCTCCTCTCTGCCCCCTTGCCCTTCAGAAGGAGAGCGAGAGGTTCCCCGGCCGGGAGGAGGAGGAGGAGGGCTCTAATTACTGATGCTCAGCGGGGGCCGATGGCTGTTGCTCCTGCCGCTGGTCACTTGGGAGTTTCCCTGACCCCGACACTGAGTAAAAACAAAAAGATAAGGAAAGGAAAATGGGGCCACAATTAGCCCAACGTAGCCTCCAGGGCCGAGGATCAGTGGAGGAGAAGCACAGATGGGACTTTCTCACTTGGATTTGTTGAATCCACATTGCAGCAAGCTGCACAGAAATCGCTGCAGTCGGTTGTTGATGCAGATTTGAAGGATGGGTGTGAATGAAATCACCTCAAACACATCAGATTTATTATTTTTGTCTTTACCCATTTGTTCCCCACAACTGAAATTTTTGGAGTTCTCTGGACTTGTCTCAGCACAAATCTGAAGAAATGTTCCAAATCGGTCCATACGCTACAAAGTGAGTTTTTCTTATCATACTAGTCTTTGGGAATATGGGATTACTGTTTTTGCCAATGTGCCCAAAAAGACTAAATAAACTGCAGTATGATGGCTGTATCTTAGAAACTACAAGGAGCACAATCAAGTATTTGGTATGGACTCATAACAAGTTGAATATCAAAGAAATGCACACCTGCAGTGTACATTTAATAAACATCACACGTAAACATCATGTTTAAAAAATCCTGACTTTGACTATTAACAAAAGTGTGGTTTTTCATGTGATCTAAAAATGTCAAAGTTGTACTGTTAGATACTTGTCCAAAGTATGTCCGTATCAAATATAAAGACTATAGACCAGTGTTTCCCAAACCTTTTACAGTCCTGTACCCTACGTACCCCCACCCCTGCACTCTTATATTATTATTTTTGCGTACTCCCTACATCACTTTGTGTAACTCTGTGGGTACCCCAGTTTAGGAACCTATGCTATAGACCAATCAGAACAAATATTCAGGCATTTTTCAATATCATAATAAATATAGCTGTTGGGCACAAATGGGTTAAAATACAAAATAAACATGTGGTGATTATTGTCATTAAACTGGGAGTGTTCACCTGAAGATTGCATGTAAACGCTGCTCTCCTGTTGTCACCATGACATTGAACGCTTATATGTAATCAAAAGGGATTTTCTCCAAGCTTCATTAGCTAAATTCCTTGATTGGCTCGGGGCTTTTGTGTCGAGACAAAACAAAGCAGCAAAGAAAAGTGTATCATTTTCCTGCGAGTGTCAGATGGTCCCATCGCTCCTCCAGCTGGTCAGGAGGGGCCGGGGCCACCTGGATGCTGCGTCCCGGTCCTGTGAGATCCTGCAGTCTCCTCTGCCATGTGAAGACTCCACTTACTACGCCACTGAGAGGTCCATCTGCTCAGGACGACATCTCCCAAAGAGCCCCCCCCCCCATCACCACCACCACCACCATCACCACTGCTCCCCCACAGCTCCCCTCCAGCCAGCCACCGTGCCTCTCAGCTAAATGAGCAGCGTGTCAAATGGAAGGAGGATTTACCCTTCCTTTAACGGGATAAGAGAATGAATTCACAGCACCATGATGCAATGAATGAATGAACCCACCTGCACTCCTGCTGAATCGACAGATATGTCACCTGTGTCTGACTTTGCACGATCTTCCCCGTTCTGAGGCACGAATGCAGGGTTCACCGAATATAGCGTGTTAACATTTGGCCACAGAAAAAGGAAGGTAGCTTTTGTTGTTGTCGTTGACAAAAACAACGCTCAGAAAGTGTGGAAATTTGCTTGGGTGAACCCGCAGGGCCGACAGATTTTGGCAGCTGATGTTCAGGTGAACAGCTTGTGGGTAAACCAATTGCTGATGCATGCAGACAATTCACAGACAGGCGCTGCTCAGACAGCATCTCACAGCCTCTCTCCCATCAATTTCCACACACACACCCTGTCTAATAAATGCCGTCCATTTATTTGAAATTGGATGTGACAGCCCTATGTCATTTCACTATAGTGTCTCGGAGCAGACAGCGATGCACACGGGCCCACTCCTCGTTTTCTATCAGCAGGTATTGATGTTGCTTTAATGAAGTGCCTAGCACTCCACCCTAGGAAGAGACAAGTCTGTCAGCATATGTAAATGCTTCCTGCCTGTCATTGTTGTGGAGGGTTCAGCATGGGTCAGCACAGATTCCCCCCCTGGGAACCCTTTGTTCTGGGGCCCGACTGTGCCACATGAGGGGACCAATTACAGAGCAGCACAGCAGGACGGGGGTGCTAACTTGTTACCCTGCTGTAGTGAGCTAATTATTACCTCCACACTGTGGGGAGCATGCAGCCAGTGCATTATGGGTAACAAAAGCATAGCTTGTCTGTATGCATATCGCTTCTAAGGGTGGGGAAAAAATCGCTTAATGTAAGAATCAAGATTCTTATCTTCTAAGATTTTGAATCGATTAACATCTTCCAAAAATCTATTTTTAAAAATGTTCTTTTACTACAAAAAAGAAGCTAGCTACTGATGGACAGTAATCCTACACACCAAGTCAAAGTTGTGTCAAGCATTATTGTGTGATTTGTTGAAAAATCTCAAGTTTTACAGTGTTATTTTGTGTACACTTTATTTTTGAAATTGGCACGTTACGGAGAAATAAAAAGGCAGCTAACCTAAGGGCCTGTGTCGCGCTGGACCCGGCGTCTTTTTTCACATCGCTTCGTCTTTTTTGTGCGCCCGCTCCGAGAGCTTGAAAATCTCAGAGCTTTTCAGAAAGGCACTGGTGTCGTCACTGGCGCTCCTTTTCAGGAAACTATCACAACAAAGGCTTTACGTAGCATTAAGCTAGCTATAACATTAATGTCATTGTCATAGAAACAAAACCTACACGCAGCCAACTTTTTTCAAATATAAAAACTCCATAATCTAGTACACACTGTGCTTCCATGCCATAATTTTCCACACATTTATTAGCACACAGCAGACCGGAGAAGATCCGTATATCAGCACCCGTATGTACTGAATCGAGAAACGATTTTGAACCGCGAGATACCGAAAGATTCACACCTCTAATTGATGGGTAACAAAAGCTAGCTTGTCTGTATGCATAGATTCTACGTAAATAATTCACATTTCCAGTATATGAAAAGACATTTCACTTCAGTGAATTGGTTTATATTAAAGGCGTCATTATGACAGTTTGAGAAAAGGTCATCCTAATTTTCAGGCCATAAATAGCTACTGAACTACTTAAATCCCAGCGGAGCTCCTTTGCATTGTCAATGCAAAGGCAATTTACAGGCTACACACTGCCAACCACATAACCTTGATGTGGTGTCAAGAAATGATTTATGAAAATGCATCCTGCTCTGCCCGGTCCCGAGTGAGACCTGGCTGGACCCGGAGTGTTGACACAAAGCCCATATGGCCGAGCAAACACACACGTACGCGCACACACACACACACACACACACACACACACTTGCTGAATTATCATTCATATCATAACATCTCAATGGGCTTTTGTTCCTGATGAGATATTGGCAGTCTGTTTCTCATCAAGGAGTGCAAGAGATCTGCCAGGTTTTCGCCGAGCAACAACAAAATGTTTCGTGCAAAATGATGCTTTATCATGACGCCAGTGAGTGGAGATGTGATGAAAAGTAACAGGTCGACCTAAATGTGTAAACACACCTGAGCAGTAAGTGCATTACCAGGAGTGTTTTGGAGGGTAAAATAAAGGGTATATTTAGGACAGAATACCACACACACCTCTTGATGCATATAGACGCCCTTCCTTTCTTGCTATTAACCCCCCTCCCCTTACACGCAGCCCATTCATCTCCTTCTCCCCGCCCCCAGTGACCAGTCTCGCCCAGCTGCTAGGGGCTACCAGTCCCCCTCGTGTGTGGGGCCAGTCAAGTGGAAAATGGCTGCTACCGAGAGAGCCCACTTTAGAGAGCCATCATCCTTTGAAGGGGCATGATGGCCTTTGACAGCCACAGTGTTAACATGGAGCCCACACTGAACACAGCACTGCTATTATCGTGTTTACTAAAGCAAGAGGAGAGGAAAGAGGGGATCAAGGGGAGACCCTGTTGGTTGATGTTTGAGTCCAGGGGTAGCGGGGTGCTCGTCTGAGCCACGCCACAGTGGCATTGTGGGGAAACATGACATGGGATCACTCACAGCCAGGTGGAGATTGTATTTCAACATGTCAGCCCAGCTTTTAGCGAACAGGTGGTGATACGATGCGTTTGTCTTGTGCTTTCTTATCTCGGAAAACGGTGGTGATTACTATTCAAACACCTGTTTCAGTCAGATATTAAAGGTGACATCATGATTCTCAAAACACTGTGTTGTGCATTTCTTGTTGCTTTCACACAGCAGTCAAACATATAAGTACTAATATCTTCGAAAGATCCAATTTTGCAAAAAGATTTGTTGAGTGTGTTGTAAAGGCACATATCTGATGACAGGAGTGTTTGGATATTAGCCAGCGAGGTGAATTTTGTGTTTCATTTCTAAATGGTTCTTTATTTACATTTGGGATAAAAACTAATATTTGTAATAACAGAACAAAAGCGTGCAGGTAAGCAGGGTTGGAAATTAGTCCAAATGCTGGTAAAATATGCAAGTGGCTGCTAGATTTGCTTCACTCACCAGCCAAAAAAACCCAATGGTAATTTATTGAGTGGCTGGTAAAATTTGGAATCTACCAGCCACAGTGGCAGGTGGACAAAAAAGTTAATTTCCAATCCTGCAGGTAATCAATGCTGTGCCGTTGTGCATTGTGCAACACCCTCCGTTGATGACACATGCCTGATTACAATGGTCCTGCTCAAAACTGGTGGAAATGCAGGCTGGTTATAGCACCAAGGTTCCAAGAATGAGCTAATTTGGTGGAAAAATGGTAACTGTGTCTGTCTGAAGTTTGGTGCTGAGCATGTAGTATACAGTGGGTTTTTAGAGCCATGTATCCTGCATGCTGCAGCTGAAAACAACACTATGAGAGTGACCCAAAACAATCATGTTGTGGCCGGACAGCTAAACAAAGAGCTGAAACTCACTATAAAGCTCCGGGGGGGGAGCAGCAGATTCAGGTGATAATTCTCTGAAAGCGGCCCCTTTCACAGTGTCATTTATTACATTATTATGATAAAATTATAGATTGTAGCCGCTTTATCTTATAATGAAGGGACATGTTATTTTGGATGACAAATTTATTTACTTTTGACACATGCGTGAGCGATGGCCTTTTGCAGGACAAATGAAGAATATGAAATGGTGTGGCGTTTGCGCTCAGTGTTTTGAGAACTGAACCACGGTTCATAAAAAGTAATTCATGAGTAATATGCTCATTAGCTGATGCAGTGCGTCCTAATCCACTTTTGACCTTATGCAATGTGCGCAGCCCAATTTATGGATGCAGGTTGGATCAGCAGCAGATAAAAGCTGACACTGTTTTCATCCGGCCCTGCTCTCACTGGCATGACTCCAACACCGGCCGACTGTTGATGTACGGCTGTAACTCGACCAAGCCGCTCTCGCAGCTCCGGCACATGTTGCTGGAGGACACACGTGGAGCTCAGAGTGAGCAACAGTGATTTTAACTGCAACAAATGGTCGAGGATACGTCATTATCCAGATTTTTGGTGAAGGGATCATTACCTGCCACAGATGCCACTGTTGTTTTGTGTCTCCATTTGTCCTGAGGCGAGTATAGCACCGATACTTGAAAAGAGCAGGAGGTGCCTTTGTGTAGACGCACACCTGATCTTAGCAATCAATTGGCAGCTCTACCCCTCACACAAGTCTCCCAGGCTCTGCCTCAAGGCCGTCCATCTGTTGCTGCGAGGCTGTGGGTGAATGTGCTTGTGTACAGGTCGGCATCTATCTGAGTGTGTGTGTGTGTGTGTGTGTGTGTGTGTGGGTGTGTGTGTGTGTGTGTG